>ML809370.1:42459-66898 GCA_009831015.1 Picea engelmannii
GATTAAATTTCTTTTACTAATAATCCCTGCCAAGGGATGGCATGTTACAATTGATTCTTTTGCAGATTCTCGATCCAGAAAAGGCCTACCAAGAAAGGAAAATCTTACTACAAGCAGATCCAAGCTTCATCTTGTGAAGCATTTCTCCCTCTTTCTTCAATCCATTCATCTTCATTTCCCATCTTCGATTCTTCTTTCAACATCCCCATCATTCATCCCCTCTCATTTTTTTCCCTTTCCTGTCCCCATTTTCCCATTGCTGAAACACCACTCTTCAGCAACATTTTTCTTCATTTTCCCATTGCTAAAACGCCACTCTTCAACAACATTTTTCCCCATTTTTCCCATTGTTGAAACACCACTCTTCAGCAACATTTTCCCCATTTTTCTCGTTGCTGAAACACTATTTCCTCAGCAATATTTTCCATTGTTGAAACATCACTCTTCAACAACAATTTTTTCATTATTTTCCTGTTGCTAAAACACCATTTTTTCAGCATTTGCCCATTTTTCCGTTGCTAAGACATGACTATTCAGCACTTCCTGTCATAAGAACATCTTCTTCATCCCTTTCGCTCTCACTTCTCCTATTTTTCATACTACATTCTATCATTTCACTACCTTCTCCCATGATTAAACAAACCCTTGATACAATTTCTTTCATAATTCCAAAGTTTCTTCCATGATCATTGCAGATCTATTATGAACAGGCACTATATTTTTCGAAGTACGAATCAAAGGTAAAGATGAGGTGTGTAAACTTTATATGTAAATACAATTGAACTATGGCTAATGAGAAGATCTCGATTCATTATTACCATGATCCCCATACACTTAAAGTCATTATTTTAGTGGTAGTTGGGGGGGGGGGGGGGNCTTTATGCCATCATTTCACATGAACTGACTATCGTCACTTCTTTTTACCCATTATCCCGTCTTTTCACCATCATTTACATGCCCTCATCCGCAAAAATTACTCTGTTTGGGTGCAGTTACTCAGCTCTATGACTATGCATTTTACTGAGCTTAATAGCTATGGGAGGTCCTGTTATACGATACGAACCCACCACGACAACCCTGCTAGAATTGTATCCAGAAGTCTACCAAATCTTTTAGCAGGCAAGCTAGCTGGGTTATTTTCAAAGGCTCCAGGGATTTGATCGACAACAGGTTCTTCAATTTTCTTGGAATCTTCAAGAAGACCATTCTATTGTTCAAGGGGTTCGGATTCCAGTCACAGAGAATGATATAGCACAAGTTTTGGGTCTTCCTATCACTAGCATTCGTTGGTTCAGCTGCAAACACATTATTCTTAATGCCCAATAGGATTTTCTCTTTCCAGGAGAACAAGTTGAGCCTAAATCCCAGGGTGTTCGACTTATCTCGTTGCTGCCTCCTTGGCCGAAAGTTGCAGAGTTTGTCAAGCACTACCTTACCTGTGAAGGCCGATACCAGGTAGTTTACCAGTACGACTTTGTCTTGTTATCTCATTTACGACATGATATACTGGTGAATATTCCTTACTATCTGCTCGGATGTCTTAGAAATATGTCGCATTATCGTAGACAGGTTAAAAATCCCATCATTTCCCTCACCCATCACTGTCTCATTCAATTACTCATCCAAAAGGGTTTTTCCCAACAAAACCCGCTCCTAAAAAATCCACCCATAAACCTTCAGGAAGCTGCTGAACATCCTGAAAATCCTCATGAAGAGCAACCACAAAACCTTCGTGACCCCCCGAAAATACCTATTAATCCGCCTACAGATCCAATTGATCCAATTAACCCTCCTACCATACCAATTCCACCCCACAATTTACCAGAATCATCTACTCCTACTGTTCATATCCTTAGCGATGATTCTGAAGCAGATAAACCTAATAACCCTCCCTGCTCCATCACTGAGGAAAAACCCACTCGCAAAAGAAAGAAGCAAACTACTACTTTTCCTGCCTTTTTACCTAAAAGAGGAATGAGGGCTTCAACCAAAGCAGCAACTACTGCCACTACCCTAAACCCCCAACCCATTTTTCTAAAAGCCCATACACCTCCACCCTCCCAAATCCTAAAATTTTTACCTGTTCCACCCACGAGCACTGAAACACAAGAATCGGAGGCTCAGGGTGCTAAAACATCTTTTTCTTTACATCAAGTAGCTATCACACAAGAACCATCTACTCATTTAGTATATGTCACACAAGAACCAGCTACTCATTCAGTAGTTGTTACACAAGAACCAACTGTTAAATTTATTCCTGAAATACAAGAATCAGATGCCTAGGGTGTTGCAACACTATTTTCTTTACATCAAGTAGCTGAAACACAATAATCAGTTGTTAATTTTGTAGTTTCTCCACAAGAACCAGCTACTAAGGTTGTGACTCTTACACAAAATCCAGTCACCCCTCTTGATACACCTATGAAATATCAACAACCAGAACCAACAATGGCTTCTCTTTTACAAGAGAATGACTTTCTAAGATCAGAATTGGAAGCTTACAAGCAAGAGCTAGTAATGGCAAAGGAAGCCTATGACAAGGAACTTAATTTGTATACCTTAGCTCGCGTAGTGGCCATGGCAGAGAAAAACACAAAAGATGATCAATATAGAGAGTATATGTGCAGCCAATGTGGAGATATTTATGATCAAGCATGCTACAAAGTGGTTCAAATCCCAATGCCTGGAGCTTCCCCTACACCTACGACTTTTGCAATTAAAAAAGAGGAACACCCTACTATTACACAAGAACCAGTAGGACCTTCAAAAATTCCAAAAAGCAAAGATAATCTACAGGAACCCTGACCTACAACAACTGTTAAATCTAAAGCTCCTGTTTTTATTAGTGAAGCTGCTCAAACTCTGCCTATTGATGAATCTTCCCCTCCTAGCAAGATCAGTACCCCTACTTTTGTGGAACAAGCCACTCAGACTCTACCTAAGCCTACCACTTGCAATGATGGAACACAAACCCAACCATGGAATGAGCAGGTAATAATGAACAAATGGAAAAAGGAGTCTGCTATTACACAGGACAAAAGCTTGCAAGAGCACAAACTACTTTGGTTGAACCACATATATTCAAACTGAGAAGCTTTGGAGAAAACACGCAAAGAATCATGTGTCCATAAGAAGTAGAATGAGAAGTTAAAAAGTAAATTGCTCCTGATGTTCAATTTGGTACAAAAATTGTTGGCTGCTAGGAAACCATCCTCAAATTACTCTCTTTTCCTTACAGAACGACTTGCATTCTTTTAGATGAAATCAATCAAAGATGGAAGACCCTATGCAATGTTCAAACCAGAAGATTTTGTTCAAACTTTTGCAGAAGCCTCTACTATTGATCATCATCTACTATGTGAGTTATATCTTCATAATGAAGCCATTCCGGAGAACAGACATCTTAATCTTAATCCTCTTGTTGGTGATATCTAGATTCGGGCACTCGCCTCCTTCCTTGCCAACCAGATTACATGGAAGAATGATTTTCTAGCTGCTGGGCATAATGAAGATAACCATCTCCTCTGGATACGGCCAGAACCACAAAACGCTGGCACCTTTGTTGCAGAATATTATCAATTTTTGAAGAAACCAGGGATGATTCAACATATGCGGCAACTACAGGCAATAGTACTTCAGGATTGTCAACAGTTTATTAAATCCACAGAGACTGCTGCCCTAAAAGAAAATAACATGTTTTGGCAACAATCTTCTCAGAAAAGGCAAGAGCACAATCCCTTTAGTCCTACCAATCTTGAGACAACAATCTTTCGAGTACCCAGTTACATCAAAAGTGTCCAGCAATGCGCTGAAAATTGGATAGGTTATCAGTTCCATTTTCTCATTCTGTGGATGCCAGCAGAGAAGTATCAAGTTCATCATAGGTTTCCCAAGAAGGTTGAAGCAACAGCCTGGAAAAGGCTACAACATGTTCAGGGATTCAAAGCCCCAACAGATAGTACTTTCTACAGCTACTGCTTAAGTAATTTGCACACCCAGAATCAGTATCCAGATTCTGGTTCAGATTGAAGTTGCCTGAGGACATGCAACCTTTTTAGTTGGGGGGGATGTTAGGACCCTATACTGTACTTTTTTTCTCATACTTTTTTCTATCATACATCCTTTTCCCACTCATATTTAAGCCTACATTATCACCTTAATATATTTTTCCAAAGGTATATAACGTTTCTTCTCTTTGCTATATGTTTAATTTGTTTTACATGTAATTTTACATTACTTTCATACTTAGCCATTAATCAAAAATATATAGTTTCTAAAACTGTTTGAAGACTACAGTTAATATATTGTTGCTGCTTGAAGACCACATTGTTGAAACCGTCAAACAGTATGCAAATCCCGTTGCTGAAACAGTCTGTGATTTGCGATGCTGAAATAGTATTTCACATACAGCAGTAACAAGAAAAGATAATTAAAGGAGCTATTACACTGGCCGCAACAGTTGTACCTCAAGCCAGCACCATTACAACCACTGTAACGACATTTTGCTACAGAAGATCAAAATATCCTATTCCAACATAGAACATTAGATCAGACTAAGAATAGGATTTGTATGTACACATGTAATTTTATGCTTAATTGTATTAAGAGGATTCTCCTCTTTAAATAGAGGAGAAATCAGCATTAGAAGGGATTATTATGGAAGGCTTAGCTAGAGGGGAATTACAGAGAAGGAGCATGTTCATTTTTGATATTGTAACTTGTTACATTGGACAGATGAATAAAATATCATTTTGAGCATTTCTTCTTAGTTCCCTTTCATTTCTGGGGAATCTTGTGAGAAGGAGAGGGCTCACCTTCTTCACAAGATTCACCCATTAGTTTATGTAGTTTGTTAAGTATTGTTTTTATTCATGCCTTGTTAAAACTTTGTTTTGATGAAACTTTGTTTCAACTGATTGTTGCATCGTTTTCATACAATTCATTCCTAGGTAATTGTTGATCATTTTGATTGGTAATTCTGTTTGCAGAATGAGTTTATGAAAGTGTGATAGTTAGAGACAGGTGCTGAAGATTCATACTTTGGGGAATAGGGTCATGTTCTCTATTACAGAATACTTAGTCTTCTTTGCAGTATGTTGAAAGGCTCATTTTCCGTAGGTTGTTGTTTCTTAATGTAATCCAGGATTCTTCTGATAATTATTTTCCTCTGAATCTTGAATTCTGCAATAGATAGATTACTTTTACTGTAATTCAAAGTAGAACTTCAGTTTGTTCAAAGCAAGGTGTGATTAGTGTAACTTTTACTACAACTTTGGATTTCTTTTGAGATTGAGCATATACAGTGTGTGACTGTCTTTGAAATAAACAAACTTCCCTGGGTTGACAATTTATGTAACACTTGATTGTTTTAATTAATAAACAATAATAGTGACCAACACCAGGTTCCTCCCAACCTTAGAACAAGGTAGCCAAATCACTTGTTCTATTCACCCCCTAGCCTGACCATGAAACCATGAGGGCTAACTCGAAACTCCTCCTCAGAAAATTATTTTCATTTTTCAACAGTCATCTCCTTGCCTCACACTCAGCGAGTAGTGTTCGTAACATCAAGAGATAGATTTATTTTCCCCAACATACTAGGCAATGTCCTACATCCTCCCATATGCCATATATACGAAGTCATTTTTGCCTGTCTTTTCCCCCCCTTGGAAATTTTCGCAGCTTTCCAAATCCCTGATTTTCAGGGGCTACCTTTGGCCAATTTCTTGATTTTCCACTTGTAATAATCAGCCTTGAGGTAGTTCCAACATGTTCCCCACTCATGGAGTCATGGTTAGCTGATTTCAACATGGTTGTTCCATTTGTCCTTTAGCAATAATTATAAAAAAGTTTGTTTCATACAAGTGTCATAGTCAAGAAGTTAGTTGGGTCAAATCAGGTCTCTGCCCAACAGTCATAATCATTAATTACAATTAATTAAATTCAAAATTCAAAATTGCCAAAAATGGCAAAAATTTCTAATTTCGAATTTACCAAAAACGGAATAATTTTCCTAAGAATTTCAAACTTAAAATAAAATATTTTTGGGGATGTCACATCCTTTCCCTCTTCAATAAAACGCTATCCTCAGTGTTTGTTCCTTCCTTGAAATAGGATTGGATGAGATTTCTGCAAATTTCCCTCCAACTCCCAAGTGGCCTCCTCAGAGCTAAAGTGCTTCCATTGCACCTTTACCTAAGCGACGGCTCTGTTCCAAAGTGTTATTTCTCTTTGGTCCAGAATGCGCAGAGGTTCTGCTTGGAACTTTCCTTCTGGTTCCACCTACACCAAGTTCCAATCAATCATGTGAGTAGGGTCATGAACATAATTCTTTAACAAATAAATATGAAATACATTATGAATTTTTAGATTGGTTGGAAGTGCAAGTTGGTATGCTCCGGGTCCAATTCGAGCTAATATTTCGAGAGGCCCACAAAACATGGGTGCCAAATTGGCATAGTTCCCTAGCTTAAGTGAACTTTTCTGGGCTTTGACTTTTAAATAGATGTAGTCTCCCACTTGAAATTCCAAGTGTCTTCTTTTCTGGTCCGCGTAACTTTGTTGTCTGTTCTGTCGTACTTTTCTTACCGTGCTCTCCATTTCTTAGAGAATCTCTGTTCCAACCATGAGTCTGTCAGCTGAGTTATCTCGACTAATTGGAGTTGTACACTTTCTATCATACAGTCCCTCGAAGGGGATCAATTTAGTCGAAGCTTGGTATCCATTATTACATGCAAATTCTACCAAGTGCAAGTAGTCTTCCCACTTGCTTGGTTTTGTTCTTACATACATGCGGAGCATATCTTCTACGATTTGTTTTGTTCATTCAGCCTGTCCATCCATTTGTGGATGATAACTCATGCTAAAATGCAAATTAGTATTTAACCCTGCAAACAATTCTTTCCAAAAAGAAGACGTAAATTTTATGTCTCTATCCGAAATCACCATTTTAGGAATACCATGCAGCCTAAAAATTTCTTTCATGAATATTTCAGCAATGTTAATAGCTTTAAAAGTAGACATTACAGGAATAAAGTGTGCAGACTTACTGAGTTTATCGATTACCACCATAATAGAATCATTTTGTTTCTGAGTTCTAGGAAAACCTGTAATAAAGTCCAACGATATAGTCTCCCATTTCCATTCTAGCACCGGTAAGGGTTGTGATAGGCCGGCTCGATGTTGGTGTTCGGCTTTTACCTGCTAACAATATTGACACTTAGCTAAGTATTCTACTGTTTCTCCCTTCATATTACACCAATAAAATAACTTTCTAAGTGTTGTTATCATTTTCTGGTATCCTGGATGACCAGAATATGGTTTCTTATGCACTTCATCTAAAACTGTTAACTTTAAATCTATCGAATCTAGTATGTATATTCTGTTTTTAAATTGTAGTAGACCATTTTTGTCAATACTCAGATATGATTTGTCTGAATTCCCTATAGTGTTCTGTAATTTTTCCACTATTTGAGTGTACTTCTCGTCGTTATTACCTGCAGTCTTTATCCTCTGTTCAAGATCGATTTCTTCCCTGCTAATATTTATTTCAAATAACCCATGAACTCTTCTGCTTAAAGCATCAACTACTTTATTTTCCTTACTCTTGATATGTCTTACCTCAAAGTCAAAATTGCTCAAGAAGGCTAGCCATCTTGCTTGCCTTGCATTAAGGTGTGACTGACTAAACAAATATTTCACACCGCTATTATCTATCAATAATATAAATCTTCCACCCATTATGTAGTGCCGCCACATTTTTAAGGCATGTATTACAACTGCCAATTCTAAGTCATGAGTGACGTATTTTTCGCTTGTGTTCCTTTAGTTTTCGGGACTCATAACAAATAACGTGTCCTTTTTGAGTTAGGACACCACCTAGTCCTTCTTTACTCATGTCTACATAGAAGGTGAAGTCTTTATCTGGATATGCTACCTTTAAAATGGGTGCAGACGTTAGCAATTCCTTTAACTTAATAAAACTATCTTGACACTTCTGTGACCAGTTAAACTTGGTCCCCTTCTTTTGTAATGATGTGATAGTGTAAGCAATTTTAGAAAATCCCTCTATAAATCTACGATAATATCCAATGATTCCTATGAATGACCAAATACCCGCTACATCCTTAGGTGTTGGCCATTCCATGATGGACCTTATTTTCTCAGGATCAACTGCAATGCCTTCTGTAGATATTACATGTCCTAGGTATTGTATTTTCTTCTAATAAAAATCACACTTATTGAATTTAGCATATAGTTTATGCTTCCTTAAAGTTTGTAGAACTATTCTTAAGTGGTGTTCATGTTCTTCTTCTATTTTAGAATATACCATAATATCGTCAATAAATACCAACACGAATTTGTCCAAGTACTGACTGAAAATACTGTTCATTAAACACATAAACGCGGCTGGCGCGTTAGTGAGTCTGAAAGGTATAACCACAAATTCGTAATGTCCATATCTTGTTCTAAAAGTTGTTTTACTTATGTCTTCATCTTTTATCCTAACCTAGTGATAACCAAATCGTAAGTCCAATTTGGAGAAAATATTGGCCCCACCTATTTGATCGAACAGATCATTTATCCTAGGTAAGGGGCATTTTTTCTTAATAGTCATCTTATTTAATTGTCTATAATCAATGCATAATCTCAGAGTTATGTCTTTGTTTTTCACAAAGAGGACTGGTGCTCCCCATGGGGAAACACTCGGTGTGATATATTCTTTGTCCAATAATTCCTGCAGTTGTATTTTTAGTTCTTTTAATTCCAGTAAACTCATTCAGTAAGGTGCTTTAGAGATAGGGGTTGAACTAGGTAGTAGGTCAATAGAAAAATCTATCTCCCTCCGTGGGGGTAATTCAAGTATCTCATCAACAAACCCATCTCTGAAATCATGCAAAACGGCAAAATCCTCCAAGTTGGGTTTATTTTCTGTTTCTAACAGGTTTGTTACTTGGATAGAATAAATTTGACAACCTTTTCTCATGCACTTCTTGATTTGCATTGCTGAAATCTGTCTAATTGAGACTGGTTTTTGTATGCCTTGAACTATCCTAACCGTGTCATTTTCATCTTTATACTTAAGTGATTTTTCGTAAAAAACTAGCATTGCTTTATGCTTTTCTATACAATCCATTCCAATAATTACGTCATAAGATCCTAATGGTAGAATGTTCATATTTGTCTTTATATTTTGACTGCCTAAACTGAACTCAAAATCAGAAATAAAATCGACAACCTTTCTTTTCGTTCTTGTTGCTAGTTGTACCAGCCAAGACTTTGCATGTCTTCTTTTCTTAAGTTTATTTGACTCCACTATATCCAGAGTGACATAACTTAATGTAGCTCCAGGATCAATTAAAATAGAAATTCAAGTGTTATTGATTTTACCTTCAATTTCCACCACAGAGGATTGGTGGTCAGCTTGTCAGTCATTCACGACTGCATTGATCTGATTTAAACTTCTGCCTACATCCCCTACTGTAGAGGCTTCTTGTAAATTGTGAACAGTAATTCTGTTTGTTGAAATTAAATGTGGACAGTTCCTCCTTAGATGAGGTTCTCCACATTCCCATCATTTTAACGGTTCAGGGGGGCTGTCCCCAAAATTCTTTGTTCCCAGATTTACTGGTTTACTATCACCTTGCATGTCTGGATTGTTGGAGTGAAAATATTTCCTCGAAAATATTTTTTCTACATTCGGATAAGGAGCTAGTTTGTATCCCTTCTTCCGTTGGTTCATTCGGTTGTTTCTTGTCCTTCCAAGCCTTGGGAAATTATGTCCACTGTTTGTATTGGTCGTAACACATTCGGGCCTTTTTGAATATTTCACTCAAGGACTTGGGATTATCAAATTCGATTATGTCCTTGTAAGACTGTCGTAAACAGCTTAGGAACCATTGGATTTTCACTTTATCCTCCCAGATATATGATATGAACCTTAGTAATTCCAAGAATTTGTTTATCAGATCTTCCATAGCCATTTGACCAAGTCGTAGCTCATAAAATTATTTGGTTTTTCTTTCATAGTAACTTTTAGATAGGTACTGTTTATTAAATTATTTATTAAAGTATGCCCATTCCATCTGTTTGTCTTCTAGGCCCTTGGCCAATTTCAAATCTTGCCACCAAATACTACCTTTTTCTTTCAGATTATAGATGGTCATTCTGACCTTCATATTGATGGAATAGTTGTATATCTGGAAATACTTCTTGATGTCTAATAACCATGCTTCATCTTCCTCTCCTATTTTGGATTCCCCGTCAAAGGTAGATGGTTTGATTTTCTTAAATTCACCCTCAAGGTGATCCACCTGTTTCCTTTTTCTATCTGTTTTTGTGTTATCTTCAGCTGAAGGTGTACCTTCAGATGAGTTGTCCTCTTTTTCTGCTTCTGGACCAGAATTCTTGGAGGCCCTTTTGCTAACCTCTTCTTCATGGTTATCGTCCTTTTGAATTTTCTTTGTCACTATACTACGCAACAGGACTTCATTTATTTCTTGTTGTTCCGGTTGTGCCTTCTTCAGTTTCTCATTGTCTTCTTTGAAAACTTGCAGCTCAACAATGAGATAAATCATCGTTTCTAGAACTTCAGTAGGTGATCTTCTATCACTATTCTATCTCGGATCTTCAGGAGGTCTTTTTTCAAGATTCCCCTCAAGTTTGATTTCTGCGTCATCCTGGCCTATCATGATTAACACAAAACAGAAAAGAGTTTTTTGTTTGTAACAGTAATGGTTTGTTAGTTTTTACATAGACAGAAATACGTGCTAAGTAATTAATTTATCCCTGTTCAAGGTTCAAGTGTTGTAACCTTTGCTCTGATACCATATGTAATGTACCTCAAATTCAGCATAAAAAAAGAAATTATTTCCAGGGACATTAATCTTCAATTCCTTAAAACAGACTTATAATAAAATAAAGTAGCCTTTTGTCTCCATTTTTAAACTCTGATAGGTTTTCTTAAGTTATGAATATCAACGATGACATTACTACCCAGTCTTACACCCATTGAACAAAGTGTTCCTAAAAAGGAAAACCCCACAATCTAACATTTTTCTTTCAATTTTTAAGTCATGCTAGCATTCATATAAAGATATATGTCTGTACTTTGTATTAACTTAGAATTATATTAGGCTTGGGACTTAGGGTCCTAAACTCTCCTCTAATACACACTTCCATGCTTGCTTGCATAGTTAAACTCCAAGACTATACAAGTAAGATTTATACATAACGTATTGGGGGTCGGGGTTATACACCTTAGAGAAATGTTGGTTTAACATAAGGTGTTTGGCCCTTCTATATATGACCAAACTCATCGAAAGGAATTCTCGGTATATTTTTGGTTGGGTAAAGGCCTTTCAGTCAACACACGGCATAACAGCTTTCTGGTTAGGAAAAACCCTATGCTAACAATTTCGTTAACTCTACCTAATCTAAGAGATGTATAAACTAAACGGGGTGTTAACTGGACTGCTAGTGGTTAGAGATTAAAAGTTCCTATACCGTAGAATTATGAGGAATCCACCCTTTACTTCATAACCCATTAAAAGTGAAAGGAAAGTTTATGTTAGTCGAGAGTTAAACCTCTGACCCGACCATTAATGGAGGTAGGTGAAAAACAAGGGCCATCCCTGTAGCTCCATCCAACACAAACGTGCCAACTCAGTTCCATCACATGGCCCATGCCTCCCATTGTACCATCATCATTCACTCTGTGTGGTGTGCGTTCTTTAGGGTTACAATAGTTACTCTTTTGTCATTCTTGTGAAGTTATTCCGAAGTTGGCTCTGCATTTTCCCTTTGTTTTCTTGGCATGGGGAGAATGGCGGCTTGAAGCACCTCCCTAGACTGTTCTCACTAATGGTAGGTTCCTTCTCTATCGTTATACATTATACTCAGTCGTTCTACAAGGTCTTTGGCATTCTATTCTTTGTGTTCCTTTCCAATGAGTTCACGCAGGTATCATTTTGCATGTCATTTTCTCTTAGGGTTAGTCGTCTCTTACATTCCTTTATTTCTTTCTATGCCATTACTTGGTGTTGAGTCTCTTCGATACTTCACAAAGACTATAGCCCAGAAGTCGATCGATAGGTTAGGGATTCACGTTGTGACTGCATATTATAATTATTCAAGTTATGGCAATTCCATTTGGCGAGTTTCGAATAACATTTTTTTGTCCTAGTTGGGTAACTTGTATTGAGTTTTTACTTGGGTCTTATGTTCCCCAACTACCCGATGAATTCTTATGAGTTTAAATTTTCCTCCTACAATTATTTCCAAAATTTTCATTCGGCATAGCCATATATAAATAGGCGTCTGGAATCTCTGTGAATCGAACAAATTTTGTTATAGGAATATGTTTTGTATCCTGCATTGTATATTTAAAATTCGGGTCATCCTTTTCATGCCAATTCTCTTAAAGTCTATGCATATATCAAATTCCATTCGAGTCTGGTAACTTGGCACGAATGTTGACTCTATTTTTACTTCTCTCAGTCGAAGCTAGATAGAATTTGATGGTGTTATTTGACCCATGGATTTTTAATTCAATGTTTTCAATTTAAATAATGTATTCAACCTATTCTCGTTATACGAATCATGTACTTCGGACTTCATTGTAATTGTCATTTGTATATTATTTTCTTGAAATGCTTCGATTTATTTAATCTAGTTCTCAACACTAATGATGGGACCCTGTGATTGCAAGGGTATCCATTAGGGAGTCTTGGGCTCCTCCCCCCCTTCGGTCTGGGATGTTACTCAGCCCATCACAACAGGGAAGGATATCAGATCCCTCAATTATAAAAGTTAAGTATGACTCTGCATAACCCTTCCTGTTACTAACTATTTTGTTATATTCATCTTATCTCTATTGAACAATTATTAATGGTATTTTTGTGCAATATTGTGCAGGGGTTTCGGCCATGCGAGAGTTGTGGATGTTGATATCTTCCACACCCATAAGAGGTATTCAAGTTCCCTCTCACCCCTCTCAAGGAATTCCCTAGGAGACTAAGGATCAAAAAGATTTAAACTTAAAAAGTTATCCCTGTGGGTGAAGGTTTGTTGTATTTACTGATAGTTGAATTCTTTATGTTTGTAACTTGCCTTTACGGCAGAGTAAGAGGATCCAATATTAACATTGTATATTCATAATACTGATGTATATCGAAGGGTTATGGATGAATATCCTTTAGTTTCTTTTTGGTCACTACTGTAACGTGTTATTCAGAATTATAAAATGGCAGTCTGAGTCGTTCGTTTTCTTTCCGAATTGTATTGTAGGAATACTTGTCGTTTACTTAAGTAGTCTCTACACTATGAGCTTTGTAATATTTAAGACAGACAATCACGTTGTGATTTACAAGAGAATCGTTGAGCTATACATTGATTTATTTCATAGATTTAGTAACGAAATCTTTATTCGTAATCTCTTGTGTTAAGCATTGAAATTCTTAAGTATGAACAACCTTTATGTAGGGTAGACTATACAATAACTGTACACATGTACTCCTGTATAATGCTCTTAATGTATTTACTCACGAAATTTGAGATACATATATATCAAATTTCATGAGTAAATATTTCAAGCCTCATTGGTATTCACGTTGTCGGCAACTTCTACAGCCTAGTTATATAACCCACAGAACTATGAATGTGTATAAGTATAAACGTGTATAATGCTCTTAAAATTCATTTTCCATATTTCTTTAAGTGTTTGCACAAGTTGAAGTTTTAATATAGGATTTGAATATCTTATAGGCGTATGACCTCATGACAGGTAGAAATTTCCAGAATTTGTAATTTGTATCTTCTTGGTTAATTTATTACTTTATGCAAGATAAATCTGTCCTTGCTATGACTAATACACAGTGGCTTTATAACATCGTTTACTGTCAAGATTTAGATTTATTCCTGCCATAGATAATACACAATCGCTTTATAAGTCCATTCATTAATATAATGGTCTTGTTCCTAAAACAGATCACACACAGTAACTATATAGATGTATTGTTTAATAGAATAGATTGTTCCTATAGCAGATAACATACAGTAACCATGTAGATGCATTCTTTAGTAGAATAGATTATTTATACAACAGATAACATATAGTAACTTTATGATTCCATTTATTCACATATGAACGATAGGGTATCCATCCAAGAGTAGAATACATGTATACAACTAATCATTTCAACAATACAAATATAGCAAGAGAGGAGCAGATGAAAATATCTGGATAAGTACTAAAACAACAAAGGGAACAGCCAGGTTCCTCCCAACCTTAGAACAGGGCAGCCAAATCAATTGTCTTGTTCACCCCCTAGCCTAACCATGAAACCATGAGGGATAACTCGGAACTCCTCCTCAGCAAATGCTTTTCAGTTTTCAACAATCTTCTCCTTGCCTCACACTTAGCAAGTAGTTTTTGTAACAGCAAGAGATAGATTTATTTTCCCTAACATACTAAGTAGCATCGTGCCTCCTCCCATATGCCATATATCCAAAGTCATTTTTGCCTAGGTCTTTTTCCCCCCCCCTTGGGATTTTTCATAGTTTTCAAAATCCCTGATTTTCAAGGGTTTCCAATGGCCAAATTCTTTATTTTCCACTTGTAACAATCATCCTTGAGGTAGTTCCAACATGTTCCCCACTCATGGAGTCATGGTCAGCTGATTTCAACATGGTTGTTCCATTTGTCCTTCAATAATAATTATAAAATATTTTGTTTCATACAAGTGTCATAGTCAAGAAGTTAGTTGGGTCAAATCAGGTCTCCGCCCAACAGTCATAATCATTAATTACAATTAATTAAATTCAAAATTCAAAATTTCCAAAAATGGCAAAAATTTTCCAATTTCGAATTTACCAAAAACGGAATAATTTTCCTAAGAATTTGAAACTTAAAATAAATTATTTTTGGGGATGTCACAGGCTCATTCCTTGATTTCCCTGGGTTAGGATATGGGTTGGTAGCAGGAGGTGGTATCTCCAAAGACCTTTCTTTTGAGCCTATCTCCTACCTAGGGTTTGGAGGATCTAGCCTTACTACACACCCTTTAGGGTTTTTTCTGGAGCTTGGTTTGGCACCAGGGCCCTCATCTATAGGACCACCATCACTTGGAATCCAGTGGTGTCATTTGAGAGATTTCCATTCCACTAACCCTCTTTCGTCTTTTGGAGATAGATTTTTGGGCTAAAGATGGGCCCAGTCTATTAGACCCAGGGTTTCTTGGCTCATTGACAGGAATCAATTTTCACAGTGGTGAAAATATTTGGGCAACTAGTCCTAGTAAGAGTGGGTCTCTTCAAAGAATTATTTCCAATGTTGGTCCACTACAACCCCCACCCTAAACAAATTTCAGTGATGGTGGTTCTTTAGCATCAACGGGCTTCCTAAAATCATTGCTAGTTCATATGAGGCATTGATATAGGGATGGAGCAAGTACAGGTTTAGAGAAAAAACTTGGTGTTAGGTTGATAGAGAGCTACATATTTTAGAAGGTGAAGCTTCTGATTCGCATAAACAAGTGAGCCCGCGACACAGGTGCATTAAATCTAGAGAAAAACCTATTAAGTTAGTGTTGGGAGTGGACATTAAAATGCCTCAAGTTATGCAGATGAAAAACATGGTCGTGGTGGGGAATGTGCGAGGGAGGTGTTTCAGTATAAAAACCCTAAAGGAATGGGTTTCCACCCATTGGTCAAAATCCTTAGGCTAATTTCCCTCGATTCATATATTGGCTCGAGGTTGGTTTCTTATTAATTTTGTTAAATATGAGGAGGTGGAATGGGATTTAAAAAATCCCTGGAGTATAGACTCTACACCAATCTTGCTCAAAAATAGACTCCCTTATTCGACCCAGGTAAGGAATGTATGAATGTATTTCTTATTTGGGTGCATCTCTCTAGTCTTCATACAAAGTTCTAGACAAGAGATAGCTTCAAGGATATGGGGAATGCTATGGGTACCTTCCTCGATGTAGAAATGTCCTTCCTTGCATCGAGAAAACTAATAATAGCTCGTAGTCTGATATCATTAGATGTAAGGGAAGGATTGGTGGAGGATATAGAGCTAGTAAAGGAAAACAAATCCTTCATGCAAAGATTGGATAATGAGGGTATTCCTTTTAGATGTCGACACTGCCATCAATATAGCCATGTAGTTAGTCAATTTCGACTACCTTTTAAGGGTCGATCTAAAGGATCTGGTTTGCAGCTGGTTAGGAAAAGACTGACATCTTCAGAAAGGGGGGATCCGTTGATGTCCACGAGAGTACAAGGTTGGGAGGTGCCATCAAAATTAGAGGCCATGGGATATCAAACCTAGAGGAGTAGTAGAGGGGAAGAATCCCAAGATTTTACCTCATAATTATTAGAATATGGATATAAATTGTAGGAATTCACCCATGGGAATCCCTTCCACCATGATTATGTGGTAGGAAAATGCACAAGTTCAAAGTATGTGTACTTATCATCCCCAGTCCATTAATGTTTTTATAAACTCTTTGTCTATTTTGGGAAAAAGTTGGATGGGTTCCCTTAAAAACCTTTCTTTATCCCATGGAAGTTTTCGTTCTTCATCCTTTCCTGTTCCAGAACCACTCATAGCCCAGTTCTCTCTTGTTAAAAAAACCTCCCCTTTTCCTTCTGTTAGGTTATTAGAAGAGTATGAGTCCTCGAGGGGCATGGAATAAGAGGAAGTTGTATATAAACTCAGGAGTAGAGGAATCCCAAGTTCATCATATTCGATTCATTGGGCATAGGGCTTGGGAAAAACTCCAATGCCTATCACAAGGGGTAAGGCGAGGTCGAGTCACAAATCCAAATTTTCAAAGGCCCAAAATAGGGCACTGGTGGATATGGAGGTGGGGAAACAATTATCCATTATGGGGGAACTTAGAGCATCGAAAAACCTGGAAGGGGTTTCCTCATGAAATTTATATCCTTCAACTCTAGGGGTGTGGCAAGCCCCTCCAAAAAATTGGCCTTGAAAAGACCGGTGGAATCTAGTCACCCTGACATTATTATTTTACAAGAAACCCTGGGAGAAGGTAATGTTATGCTTTTCTTTTAAATTCCCTCTTCAAGAAATGGATCTTCATTGGTATGGATTCTAGAGGGCGCTTGGGGGGGATGGAAATAGGGTGGAATACCATATTTGTAAAATTGCTAAATTCATGGGTGTTTCAGTCTGGTTTAGGTTGGGAAGTATGTTTAAAAGATCTAGGTATGACCTTGATCCAGATTTTATGAGCAGAACGAAATGACTACAGATTACTAACAGGTTCTTCACACAAAATAACATAGATACCATAAAACTAGTTTTATATTCAATAAGAAAATAAGTTGAAACTGTAAAATGCAGCAGAAGCAAGCTTGTTGGAATGGTGGCGGCTTATCTCTGAGAAGAGATGTGACGATTGCGCTCATTCACAAGAAGATGATTACAATGAGGATCTGAAGGCCTTTTTTAAATAAATAGGAATGTCCAAAACCCTAGACATCCAAAAATCTAACCCTAGGAGATGAAGCGCCAAAAGTCATGTGGACCCCATTTGGGTAAGTTAGTACATCAACTTATCGGGGTCGTAACGTTTGCATATGATCTTCGTTTTAGGCGTATGATAGCCTGTTGGAAAGGTATTGTCAAGGATATTAATTTTGGGGGATCTATCATGCCTTCAACTGTCATTGAGAAGCTCGATCCAAAAAAAACCTTCATTTAGGCCCTCAAAATGGCCCCGAAAGTTAAAACTGCTAAAAATAGTATATTGCCAAAATTGTCAAAAAATTATTTTAAGCTAGCTGGAAGAGGTGGGTGGCCACTAATATCCACCTAGATCAGACCTTCTCATTTTTAAACATATATGGGCCATATGATGACCGAGTACCTTTATGGGATGATCTTTTTCAAAAAACTTTCTTTAAGAGTGAAGTCCTCATTTTAGGAGGAAACCTAAAATTCTACATAGGAGCAACTAAAGTTCGAGGCCCAAGGGTGATAACTAACCCCTTATCTAACTACTTCAAAAATATTTTGTTGGAGAAAGGACTTACCAATCTATCCCTAATAAAATTGAACCCAACATGGTGGAACAAGAGAACTGGGGAAGATCGAATTGCAAAAAGAATTGGTCGTTTTGTAATATCAGATAAACTTCTGCAGTGTCCTCTGTAATTTAGATAATGGATAAGTGGTGGTGGTGAATATGACCACTCTCCTATTTTTTTGGAGATTGTAGGAGGAATGGAGACATCGAAGAGCCCCTTCAAGTTCAATTTATCCTGGCTAAATGACGAAAGATTCCACACTTTAGTTAAATATTGTTGAATTTCTTATGATCCCCAAACTGGGGAGGTGACTGGTGTTCAATTCATGGAAAATATCAAATGAGTCAAGAAGGAAACAATGCAATGGGATCTTAATAAAAGACAAAGGGATGAGTAGAATTGAAATAAAATAGAAGAAAATCTCCAAGAAATATATGACTTTGATGGGGGAGGGGCTATGATACTCCTGAATTAAAAGAGGCTCTATTATTTCTAGAAAATAAAATATTACAACTTTTGGAAGTAGAGAATAATTATGGCACCAAAAGAGTCGAGTTATATGGATAGAAAGTGGGGATGAAAAATTAAAAAAAAAGCAGGCTTATGCTAAAGTCAGGAAAATTACAAATTCCATTTGGAGCCTTACAGGCCACTCAGGGAGAGAAATTTCCTCTTTTGATGGTTTAGCTCAAGTTGGGAAGAACAATTTTCAAAATCTCTTTGGGGGAAATGATTGGGCTGCTATAGTAGACATTCTCAGACTAGCGCTCTTCTTTCCAAGTTTTGTGGATGTTGAAGCCAATAGGGCTCTAGTGGAGGAAGTATCGAAAGAACAACTTAAGGAACTATTACATAGTTTCCAGAAGAAAAAAAATACCTGGTTCGGATGAATGGACTATAGAATTTTTTTTAGGCCTATATGATTTGATCAGGAAGGGTATCTTAATTTTGGTGGAGGAATCACACACTAAAGGGAATATGCATGATCCCCTAAACTCCACTTTTATAGCCTTGATTTCAAAATATGACTCTCCATAATTTCTATATGACTACAGACCAATCTCTCTATGTAATTGTATTTACAAAGTGGTGTCAAAAGTGATTGCAAGAAGAATAAAGGCTATCCTATTATCTTTGGTATCCAAAGAACAATTTAGTTTCTTGGAAGGAAGAAAAATTTAGGAGGAAATTGGCATGGCGAGGAAGGAATTCACACCATCAAGACTAGAAAATCCAAAGGAGTCATACTAAACATATATATGTAAAAGGATTATGACAGAGTCATTTGGATTTATACCAGGCTCCTCCTTACTCATCTAGGGTTTGAAATACCTTTTATAAATCGGGAGATGAGTTGTATCACTTCAATATCCTTTATAGTACTCATCAATGGATCTTCTTCCCCTTTATTTCATGTTGAACGAGGACTCTGACAAGGATGTCCCTTGTCTCCTCTCCTTTTCCTTCTTATTGTCGAGGGTCTTAACAAAGCTATGGAAGCTGCCAAAGCAACTGGAGAGTTGCAAGGAATTTAAATTTCCCATACACTTATGTTAACACATATACTATTTGTGGATGATGTCCTTCTTTTCTGTAATGGGAAAAGAGGTGATGCTAAAAAGTTGCACAACATATTGGACCTATTTTTCAAGGCAAACGATATGAGAATAAATGAAAGAAAATCCACATTATCGGTCCAAAATTTGGAGGAAAAAGAGTTGTCTTATTATAGATCCCTTTATCCTTATGAAGTGAATGATTTTGATGAAGGTATTAAATATTTGGGCTTTCATCTAAAGCCAAATTTCTACAAGAAGGAAGACTAGTCATGGTTAATAGAAAAATTGGAAAAAAGGATAAACAATTGGAGTTTTAAATAGCTATCTCAAGCAAGCCATTTGATTTTGGTTAAATAGATCTTGGAAGCAGTCCCATTCTATTGGATGTCTCTTTCTTGGATCCCCAAAGGTTTTCTTGAAAATGAAAGGAAAATATGCTTCAAATTTCTCTGGGAAGGAACACATGATAAATTTGTTCTCCCATGGGTCGAATGGAAATATTTAGCTATACCCAAAATATTATGAGGATGGGGGATAAAAAATATATTCTTATTCTCAAAATATTTGGAGATTGATTACAACAAACAATATATGGAAAAAAGTGATCATTCAAAACTACATTTACGCGGACTCTATTTTGGAATGGATCAGAAATCCTCTAAAGAAGAAAACTATGTTGTCAATCATATGGAAGGTAGGCATCGAATCCTTTGAGGTATTTCAAGAAGGACTTTATTGGCGCATAGGAAATGGCTCCAAGGTGTGCATTATATTTGACCCATGGTTAGGTAGTGGAGACAAACGCCTCCTCCCACAAGACTTGGTTCATAAACTACACACCTAGGGATTATTCTACCTTAATCAGATTGCACATTCAGACTGAAACATTATATGGAATCATGAGTGGAATAATTCTAATCAGCTGGGGCTAGGGGCGACCTCCGACTCTCCTTGGTAAAATTATATTAGAGCTTTAAAAGTAGCTCATATCTGTATTCTGGAAATAAAGGATGAAATAGTATGGAAACATGCTCCACATGGCACATATACACCAAAATTGGGCTACATCCAACTTAATATAGAGCTCCATTTAAGGGAGCATTCCTGGTAGTTGAAAGGTTTATGGAAAGTACGATGCCCCCTCAAAGCCCACATATTTGTGTGGTGTATGATTGTTAATAAATTTCCCATATAGGATTCGATGAACTAGAGGAAGATTGAGGGATTGGGATAGTGTATTTTGTGTAAAGAGAATGAAGAATTGATGACCCACCATTTTGTTTTATGCCCATTTCTCAAACAAACTTGGCAGGAGTACTCTGCAATTTTGGGTCTGTTGATGTTTGGACAACATCGGGAATATATATATATATATATATATATATATATATATGAAACTCTCGTCATTGTAATAATATCAATTTAATACAAGCATTTTATATTGTACTTGTGTCTCTGTGCATGGTTATTCTTCTTGTGATCTTGGTTATTATTGCTGCTATTGTTCATGGTTTATGCTTTAGTTCAAGTAAATTTATAAAGTAATTGAATGTAATTGAAAAACATTAAAATCTAACAGGGTCGGGAATGTAATTGGAAAGGACAATCAGTGGAGGATGCATGGAGAGGTTGGGTCTCCAATGGCACAATTCGTAGCTATAAGGCCTTACCATTGCTAATCTATTGGGATACTTGGTTGGCTTAGAATTCACCTATATTTAGGGATAAACCCATACCACCATAATTCATTGTAGCTCAGATCCTTAGTATTCTCTCACACTTTCCAAAGGAAAAAGGGATGGGCCCAATTTAGACTATTCAGGCAAAAATAGTGGATCGTTCTAGGCCTTGGGATTTTTTTGACAGGGCTTCCCAAAATAACAACCAGTCATGCAAGGGGGTTGGTGGGGTGTTGTATTATTCCTTTTATAGAATCATTTATTTAAAATGAAAATGGGAATGGGACCAAACACAAACAATTTTACTGAATTAATGTCAACATATTTCTTCTCCCTTTCTTGAGGAAGTTATAAGAATTTTGGACACTTTTGACTCCTTCTATGTATGCCATGTCTATAGGTAGTGCAACATGGATGTTGATTCACTCTCTAAAGAAAACATTCAAATGGGCTATGGGAAGTGGGTGATTTTAGAAGCAAACAATGGAGAGTATTTTGAGTACTATCATCACCCTTTCATAGAAGAGTAGAGATTTATACCTACCTCCTCTTGAAACATTTTTGGCTTTGTCTTTTCATCAAGATTTATATAGATGGCATGTTCCCTTCTCTATATCGGTATATATTTTGCAATATCAAAATGTAATGGTTCTGGAACCCTTTTTCTTTCTTAAATTTTGTAAGAAGTTGTATATGAGGTGTTTTTTCTCATGCATCACTTCATAGTTTTCTGGTATGATGGGGTGAGATGGATTCCTCAATAATAAACGAAATACATGGTTTCATGTATTATATAGAATGTAATTTTCTTTTCTCTATAGATGAAATAAAAATTACGCTTTTTTATGAGAGAGAGAGAGATTTAATTTTTTAAAAATGTGTTTTTAAATTTTTTTTTGGGTGCCCCGGATAGGGTGCCACCTAGAGACCACATGTCACATGATGCATTTATAGCAAAGGAAGTTAAATCCCCTCGCCGCCAGCACCCTCCCAAATTCACTTGACATGACCCACATTTACGTAAAGCAGAGCATAGAGTGTCGGGACGATCCAATGCCCCACATTTATATATATATGAAACTCTCGTCATTGTAATAATATCAATTTGATACAAGCATTTTCTATTGTACTTGTGTCTCTGTGCATGGTTATTCTTCTTGTGATCTTGGTTATTATTGTTGCTATTGTTCATGGTTTATGCTTCAGTTCAAGTAAATTTATAAAGTAACTAAATGTAATTGAAAAACATTAAAATCTAACAGGGTCGGGAATGTAATTGGAAAGGACAATCAGTGGAGGATGCATGGAGAGGTTGGGTCTCCAATGGCACAATTCATAGCTATAAGGCCTTACCATTGCTAATCTATTGGGATAATTGGTTGGCTCAGAATTCACCTATATTTAGGGATAAACCCATACCACCATTATTCATTGTAGCTCAGATCCTTAGTATTCTCTCACACTTTCCAAAGGAAAAAGGGATGGGCCCAATTTAGACTATTCAGGCAAAAATAGTGGATCGTTCTAGGCCTTGGGATTTTTTTGATAGGGCTTCCCAAAATAACAACCAGTCGTGCAAGGGGGTTGGTGGGGTGTTGTATTATTCCTTTTATAGAATCATTTATTTAAAATGAAAATGGGAATGGGACCAAACACAAACAATTTTACTGAATTAATGTCAACATATTTCTTCTCCCTTTCTTGAGGAAGTTATAAGAATTTTGGACACTTTTGACTCCTTCTATGTATGCCATGTCTATAGGTAGTGCAACATGGATGTTGATTCACTCTCTAAAGAAGGCATTCAAATGGGCTATGGGTAGTGGGTGATTTTAGAAGCAAACATGGAGAGTATTTTGAGTACTATCATCACCCTTTCATAGAAGAGCAGAGATTTATACCTACCTCCTCTTGAAACATTTTTTGGCTTTGTCTTTTCATCAGGATTTATATAGATGGCATGTTCCCTTCTCTATATCGGTATATATTTCGCAATATCAAAATGTAATGGTTCTGGAACCCTTTTTTTTTCTTAAATTTTGTAAGAAGTTGTATATGAGGTGTTTTTTCTCATGCATCACTTCATAGTTTTCTGGTATGATGGGGTGAGATGGATTCCTCAATGATAAACGAAATACATGGTTTCATGTATTATATAGAATGTAATTTTCTTTTCTCTATAGATGAAATAAAAATTACGCTTTTTTTCTGAGAGAGAGAGATTTAATTAAAAAAAAATGTGTTTTTAAATTTTTTTTTGGGTGCCCCAAATAGGGTGCCACCTAGAGACCACATGTCACATGATGCATTGGTAGCAAAGGAAGTTAAATCCCCTCGCCACCAGCACCCTCCCAAATTCACTTGACATGCCCCACATTTACGTAAAGTGGAGCATAGAGTGTCGGGACGATCCAATGGCTCTAATGGAATTTATGGGACCTAGTACAATAGCCTCCACCCACAACCCTTCAGAATTCATGGAGTCCATTTCTATCACCTCACTCATTATCATGCATGGATTTCCCTGCTGCTAGTTTTATCTCTGTATTTCTCCCTCAGTCTCTCGTTCTCCCTTGGCTATCATGATTTGGCTCTCCCAAGCCTCTGGTATTTTCATTTCATTCCTCCTGAGCTTCTTTTTCCTCTCCACTATGATATTTGTTATGCCTCGTGAGAGAGGAAATCCCAAATGTGGGCCGACCTACTATATCCAAATGGGTAGGCACCACCGTAATGAACATGTGGCTCTCCATCCCTTTCCAAGAAGAAACTCAGCCCTTTCTCCCCACTCTGATCAGAACTGGGACACAGAAACCCAGGCAGAGCCTCAGTCGCCTAACCCAGAGCCCAATTATGGATATTTCATAGTGGAGGAGGAAATTCCTCCTCACTAGGAGGAGTGTTAGGTAGCTAGAGAGGTAGTGTGGGGGGGCAGAGGGCCCATAGTAATAATAGTGGAGGTCATTCAATGTAAGGTGGAATAGTTCCACTATATTATTAAATAAGGCCCACTATGGTAGTTAGATATAATAAATGGGTATTTATATATAATAAATGTAAGAGGACTTCTTACAAGGTTCTACTTCTAGAACATTCTAGAGGAGGAATCTTCTAAAAGTAGAACCTTCTAAGAATTCCTCTTAC
>ML809370.1:67143-77763 GCA_009831015.1 Picea engelmannii
GAAGTGGTTGGTGATCTTGTCAGTGATCCTTTAGGTCAACATGATACTTGTTCACAATTCAAGTGAGCCTCCTCTCTTTTGTCTCAAGTTTCAAATACTCATGATCTAAAAACATGTACGGAAGCTTCTAATCATCCAAATCGAGATGCAACAATGAAAGAAAATTATTGTTCCTTAATGTAGAATGATACTTGGGATATTGTACCTCTTTTAAAGAAAGAAAACTCATTAGATGTAAATAGGTAGATAGAATTAAGTATGCATCAAATGAAATTTTTAAAAGACATAAGGCTTGGTTAGTTTCCAAAGTATTTTCTCAAGTAGAAAGGGTTTATTATAATGAAACATTTTCCCTTGTATCCAAAATCAATTCCATCTGACTTGTTCTATCCCTTGTTGTTTCATATAAATGGGGGGTCCATTAAAAGGATGTTAAATCCACCTTCTTGTATGGGGATTTATAAGAATAAATTTACATGGAACAACCTCCTTTCTGTATCCAAAATGACTCCAAACTTGTTTTCCACCTTAAGAAATATCTTTGTGGCCTTAAGCAAGCTCCTCGACCTAGGTAAGCTAAAATAAGTATATTTCTTCTTAACACAGAATTTTTTAGATGTCATTATAACCTCAATGCTATACCAAGAAAGTAGGTAACCATCTCATAATACTTGTTATTTATGTTGATGACGATATACTCACTAGTAGTGACCCCTATTGAAACACACACTGACACTGAGAGGGGGGGTGAATCAGTGTCTCGAAATTTTGAATGATTTTCACACTTTCATAGATTAACTAAATTAATTGAATAAGATATATGTAGCTCAATTAATTATTCATAAACATGTATAACACAAACTATATGAAGTAGATAAAATATTTTCTTTTATTTATTTAACTTGAATGAATACAAATAAATTCAATCCTTTAATATCTTCAACTTCAACTGACTATAAGAGATCCAACTCTCTGATACAAAACCCATATTGTAGTTCTCAAATCCAACTAAGAAATGGGGAATCCAACCCTCATAACAAGACCCATATTGTTGATCTCAGATTCAACTGAGATGTGAGGAATCCAACCCTCATAACAAGGCTCAACTTGTAAACAAGCACCAACCTGATAGAATGAACTTCCATTCAATCCATTATATATATATATATATATATATATATATATATANATAATATTCTGACATGTATATATTGAATCCATGTGTATTTTTATTATAAAACAATGCACGTCTTCATTTAATTAATTCTTAGTATTTTTTCATTAAGCCTTTTATTTCTTTTAATTAAAAAGACTTCAAATTCTTTGTAGTATTAATTTGAATTTGTTATTTTTTGTTTAGTTTCCTATTATAGATTTATTAACTTCTGCAGATAGGCACTTCCTTCAAACCATTTATGTCCAAATGACCATGGGCTTAAGACAACGATTTTATTAACCTTAGCACCTCTTATCTTTCCTTATTTGTTTACATCGTACCTATACCTTATAATATGACCGATGGTACATCAATACCATATGATTTAACTTTTGTTAATCATGAATTTGTATCGATTCATTAGTCTACAGATCTCAAATTGTTGTGAATTCAAGTCTTAATCAATAGGCACTCCCTTCAATACAAAATTCATGTGTCTGCAAGCTTGAAACCATGAGCTTACCGACTAAGAACTTCCCTAATTTCTATTGTCGTTCCTTTGATACCTTGAGCACTCACATGACCAACAAAATAACCTTGTCCTCCAGGCTTCAGCCCTTCAAAACTTTTATCCTTTACCAAACTCTTGTTATTTCCGAAAATATATCTTATCGAGTGTTAGCTTCTGGAGTGGTTACATCTCATGCTGACTAATATAATGGCTAGCATTACTCCAGAAGTTCTCAGATTGACGGTCTATTCTCATCCTTGCGCAACATTGTTGGCTCAGAATCATTTTCAAGCCTTGACGATCGACAGTTCTGACTTAATTATTCATTGAGATGGACGCCTTTCATTTATTCCAAGATTTTGGAGATTTGGGACTACGAGATATTTTGCTTTATTCCAACTATCCTCAGAGTGGTGAAGTTTTGTTCCACCGTTTATCTTTTCCCTAGTCTCATCCCTTGGTCCGGGATCAAAAAACATGTTGTCTACTTCTTGATCATGTCTATGCAACTTAATCTATGCTTATAAACCTTCATCACTGATCTAAAATTATGACTGATGGTCGGATCTATACTACCCCATTTCTCATTGAAATTTAACTAATTTTGTTTTTTATATCATCAACGACTCTGACTTAATCTTCAATTGAGATGGACAATCCTCATTCACTACGGGACTTTAGCAATTCGTGACTCTGGGACTCTGGGTTACTATAAATATGAAGTAGTTCAGTTCCTCTAGAGTTTTACCTACCGAATAAGTCATAAAATGGTGGTGAATGATTGTTGTCAATTAACTCCTCATGCTTACTATATTCTTCCACTATGCTTGATCAACGGTTGAGAATGCTCCTGAAGTAGATCAACGGTTAGTGTTACTTCACGATTCCGACCTTCAGAGATTAGTTGATAAAGGAATCTTGAATATCCCTCAATTTAGTAATCTCATAGTGGCATGGCTTACTGACCTCACTATTGGCATGGCACTGGCTGAGTGGCTTCCACATGTCACCTTGATTCATGACTTTCGTATACCTAATGTGAAAACTATACCTTGACACTTGTCACTAGTTGATTGGGCCACGTGTCATATTTGTCTTCTACCACATGTCTCCTTTCTGGATCATGGATTTTCACTTTGTGGCTTCGGTACTTCATGGCTTTAGGATTTTTAGTTGTTTGGGACTCCTCGTAATCCTGGAGTGGTCAATGTTGGGATGACTATTCCTTCACTCGCACGACGGTTGTTTGGATCTCATGACTTCGGGGCTTCGACCTTCAAGTATTCTTGGTTTTTCTGAACTTCTGATCATTCGAGTAGGTCAATGCCAGAGTTCACCACTTGATCCAATGGCTCACATTGCTCCCAAGGAGATATTAGATCAATGATCTGCATGAGGTCATTTAATCCGAGACTCCAAGATATTGTGGCTTATCCTCTTTTTCCACTAAAATTGATCGGATGGTTGAGAATTCATCTGAACTCCCTCCTTGATCTAATGGCTAGAGGGATTTCATGACTTCGCGAGTTTGTGCCTCTACCTTATCTCCAATGTTCCCCGAAGTGGAAAAGTTCCAGTGTCCCAAAACTTACGCTATCCTTCCACTTGGATTCAATCAATGGGTCTAACTGATCTCATGGTTGTGATTACTACCAAAATTTGAATGGACGATTAGATTTCCACGATCCTTCAAAAGGGATTCTTCTGTTTAAGATCTAGCTACTGTGTGATCTAACGGTCCAGGATTGTCCCAAGAACTATATCAACGGACAACTTGATTCTTTTGGAGTTTACTATGGGGATTTCAATCCTGATAGAACTTTTTTAATGTGCTCTCCCTTATGAGCTTTCCTTCATCCTTTCCAAATACCTTAACATTGCATGATATGATTTTGTGTGTGTATTATTTGTAGAATCTCCCTTCTATCTCTCTCGAGATTTAGGAACAATATAGGATCACTATTTATCCTATTGTGATAAAAAATGATAACGAATTGCTTCTTCCCCAAGGTGATGTTACTTTTCCTATGATTATTGTACATGTTTGACTCATGTTGCCATCAATGATAACACACAATCAATAATGCCAACAACCCCAAACTTTTAACCTATGTGAAATCCATGCTTAAGAAGAAATTTGAAATGAAAAACTTAGGACATTTGCATTATTTTCTTGACCTCCAATGTAACGTCCCCGACCACCCAAGTCGAGCCACGATACACAAGAGAACACTTTTCCTTCTCTCTGCAGAACATATTGTAACATAGCCAACATCCAACTGAGCTATGCCCCGTAAATTTTTCGAACTGCATGCAATTAAAACATACACACACAACACACTTGAGGAATATTATATATAAAATGTAAACAGAAAAATACATTACGTACATGCACGGATTCATACTGAAATAATAGTAAACATATACATGCAACATATACATAAAATACCCATAAACATACATACATTTATATCCACACACAGGATAAACCCATAAAAATAAACACGTAAATAACAATGCAGCATATAAATTTATCATGCAGTTGACACTTATCTTGGTAATAATATCACCAACTATGTGCAGACCTTCCACAAACCTCCCAAACTTAGACCACACTGCTCATCACTCTCAGTAGTGGGTCACCCCCGAGATGGAACTAAACTCCACCTGGGTAAAGGGATTCCTGACCAGGCTAATGGCTCATAGACAATAGGAAAGACTTCACCACAGGTGCCAACTCAAACTAGTAGCGTACAATGCCTCATTCCCCACATGCCTCTCCCACCCCATGAAGTGTGCCCCTTCTCTTCTCAAGAGTCCTTCGACTGCCCCACTTCCTTTCTGGGCTTCAGCAACAAGTTGGACAGGAAGTCTCAGAGCCCTGTAGCTGCAGTTTAGCACCTTTAGGAAAGCAATTCCCAACAATTCTCTTACCCAAAGAGAAATTTCTCACAGGCCTAACAACCCGCTTCTTCATTCTAGCTCCTAAGATAACCAACTACACAAACAGGTATGGGTATGGATACAAGTTCAGGTACATTGATATGAAGGTATGGAGGATAACTGACTGCCTGAGTGAAATGGTCATAGAAACATGGCTGAATGATGGAAGGAATGATGGGAAATATACGAAAATGAACTAAGTCTGAACTATATGTATGCATGTCCCCAACTTGACACTTGTCATATTGGGAGCTACTTTGGCCCACTTGTCCCCAACTTTAGAACTTAAGATAAAATAATTATCCATACTTTATACTTTAGGAAATATTAATATAATATTCCTTTTTGGCTTAAGCTCCCTAGCTTAGCCCCTTTCCTTAAATTTTAGACCCTCCCTTTCCCTAACTAGTGTAGTTTAGTCCCCCATACTCTTTTATCATGGTCAGTCTGCGCGCAACGATGTATTTTATATTAATCGTGAGACATATACAAAAATAGGCTCGCTGGACTTTAACATCTAGGCTCTCTGGCCTAATCATCACAAAATGACTCACCATCCTATATAACATAGAATATACACAAATGTTTGCTATCCTCAATATCGCACACACTTAAGATGTTGCGCGCAATATCTTGTAATGTGCACACTTCATCATTTTATTGCGCAATACATGCATGCACTATGCCATAAAAGGTGAATACCAAAATGATATCAAACAACTCACCAACTTAAGTACATTTTCATTTACATTTATAATTGGGTTCGGCCTACGGATATTACAATCCCCTCCCTGTATTAATGCACTGTCCTCAGTGCATTATGTATATACATACAAAAAAAAATTCAAAAATCCTCGAAAAGATGTGGGTATTATTCCTTCATTGCATTCTCATGATCCCAAGTAGCATCCTTGGAACCGTACCAGGCCCATTGGACCTTTACAATCCCTATGGCTTGATTCCGGAGCTATTTTATTTTTTGGTCCAGAATGCATACGAGATGCACTTGGAAAGCACCTTCTTGCTCCACCTGAATCACATTCCAATCAATAACATGATTAGGATCAAGTATATATTTCTTGAGAAATGATACATGGAATACATTATGAATAGACATAGATGCAGGCAATGCAATCATATAAGATATTGGACCAATCCTCTCTAGGATTTCAAATGGCCCACAATAGTGAGCTGTCAACTTTGAACAATTTCCCAAGTTCAAGGAACTTCTGTTGGCCTTCACTTTCAAGAATACATGGTCCCCCACTTTAAATTCCCTATGATTTCTACCCTGATTAGCATAGATTTTTTTCCTGTCTTGGGAAGCCTTTAAATTTTGTTTTATTTTTATCATTTTCTCCTCCATTTCCCTGAGTAAATCTGGCCCAATCACTGCTCTATCTGTTGGGTTATCCCAACTGACCAGTGCGTTGCACTTTCTTCCATAAAGTGCCTCAAATGGGATCATCTTCAGTGATGCTTGGTACCCATTGTTGTAATAAAACTCTACCAAGTGTAGGTTCTTCCCATTTTTATGGTTTATCCATCACATACATCCTCAACATATCTTCAATCACTCGATTCACCCTCTCTATTTGTTCGTCTAATTCTGAATGATAAGTTGTACTAAAATTCAAATTTGTTCCAAATCCATTAAATAATCCCTTCCAAAATTTTGAGGTAAATTTTGGATCTATGTTAGACACAATTTTCTTGGGTATGCCATGCAATCGAGCAATTTCCCTCATATAAATATCAACAATTTTGGTTGCTTGTGAGTGAGCTTAACTGGAATAAAATGGGTAGCTTTAGTAAGCTTATCCACCACTACCATGATAGAATCATGTTTCTTGTTTGTTCTGGGAATTTTGGTGATGAAATCCAGTGTTACAAATTCCCATTTCCACTCAGGAATGGGTAATGGTTGTAACAAAACAACTAGGTGTCTATGCTCAGCCTTTACCTTTTGACATTCCAAACATTTGGCAATAAAATCAGCAACTTCTTTCTTCATTCATGGACAATAATATTGGCTCTTAACAACTGTAAGATTTTTCTGATAACCTAGGTGCCCAGCATAAGGTACATTATGCATTTCTCCCAATATCATATTTTTCAATTCCTGAGAATTTGGTACATAAATTCTTCCCCTAAGTAGGAGAATTCCATCATTATCTAGCTTGTATTCTTCAATTTTCTGCTGCAAATTACCTTGTAATTTTGCCACTAATTCCTTGTATTGCAAATCTAATTTTGTAGCCTCTAAAATTATATTTTTCAAATATGATTGGTACATGCTAATGGATATAGCATGCAATTCATGCACTCTTCTATTGAGTGCATCAACCACTTTGTTCTCTTTCCCCTTGATATTCTTTATATCAAAGTCATATTCACTTAGAAATTCTAACCATCTGCTTTGCCTAGCATTTAGAGTTGGTTGATCAAATAAATATTTCAGACCATTATGGTATGTCCTCAACTCAAACCTTTTCCCCATGAGGTAGTGTCTCCATTTCCTCAAGGCATGCACTATGGCTTCCAACTACAAATCATGAGTGGCATAGTGTCTTTCATGATCCTTCAACTTCCTTGATTCATAACATATAACAAATCCATTTTGACTGAGGACTCCACCAAGTCCTTATTTACATGCATCTTTGCATACAATGAAGTCTTCATTTAGGTATGCAATCCTTAGTATTGGAGCACTTGTTAACAATTGTTTCAAATGTTGGAAACCTTTTTCACAATCCAATGTCCATTGAAACTTCACACCCTTTCTTTGCAAGGAAGTGATTGGGTGTGAAATATTTGAGAGTCCTTCAATAAATCTCTTGTAGTAGCCTACAAGGCCCATGAATGATCTGGCCTCTGTCACATTCTTTGGAACTGACCATTCTCTAATGGCTTCTATCTTCTCAGGATCCACTACTATCCCATCCTTTGAAATGATATGTCCTAAATAATGAACTTGGTTCTGATAAAATGAGCACTTTCTCAATTTGGCATACAATTGATGCTCCCTTAATACTTGCAAGACCATCCTCAAATGATGTTCAGGGTCTTCTTCTGACTTGGAATATACAAGGATGTCATCCAAAAATACAATGACAAACTTGTCTAAATATTCTCGAAAAACACCATTCACTAAGCACATGAAAACAGTTGGTGCATTTGACAACCTAAATGGCACCACTGTGAACTCATAATGAACATACCTTGTCCTGAAGGTGGTCTTTATGATATCTTCTTATTTAATCCTTACCTAATGGTATCTTGACCTGAGATCTATCTTTGAAAATATCTTTGCATCCTTAAATTGATCAAAGAGATTATCAATCCTTGGCAGAGGATACTTGTTATTTACAGTTACTTTATTCAATTGTTTGAAATCAATGCACAATCTTAATTTCCCATATTTCTTCTTCATGAAAAAGATTGGGGAACCCCAAGGTAACACACTTGGGCATATATTCCCCTTCTTAAGAAGTTCTTCAAACTTCATTTGCAACTCCTTTAGCTCTGGTGTACTCATTATGTAAGGATTCTTTGACACTAGAGCTGCTCCAGGAATTAAATTTATAGAGAAATCAATATCTCTCTTTGGGGGTAGTCATGGTACCTCCTTGAACACATATTAAAAATCTTCCAAGACTGCATGATCTTCCAAATTTGTCACCTTATCTTTAGGTGTCTCTTCCATATGAGCTGCAAATATTTGACACCCTTTTCTATAACTTTTCTTCAACTGCAATGCTGAAATTTCTCTGATGGTTACTGCCCTGAGAATTCCTTGCACTTTCCTTAGGTTACCTTTCTCATCCAAGCAAGTAAATTTCTTGTTATGATAGTCTAGGATAGCATGATGTTGGTCCAACCAATCCATCCCAATTAGACATTCATAGGAACCTAAAGGAAAGATGTTCAAATCTTCCCCGGTGTTTAGTCTAGTCATGTCCATAAGACATGACTCAACCATCTCATTAACTTTTCTTTTGTCTTCGGTAGCCAGCTGCACCAACCAATATTTCCCATGCTTTCTTCTTGGAAAATGAAAATGGGCCACAATACATGAGAGAACGGTTTTTGTTCTCTTTACGGAACATATTGTAACATACCCAACATCCAACTGAGCTATGCCACATAAATTTTTTGAACTGCATGCAATTAAAACATACACACATAGCACACTTGCGGAACTTTATATATATAACGTAAACAGACAAATACATTACGTACATGCACGGATTCATACTGAAATAACACTAAACATATACATGCAACATATACAAGAAATACCCATAAACATACAAACAAATATAACCATGCATTGGATAAACCCATAAAAATAAACACATAAATAACAATGCAACATGCAAATTTATCACAAGTTGGCACTTATATTGGTAATACTATCACCAATTGTGTGCATACCTTCTACGAACCTCCCAGTCTTACACCACACTGCTCATCACTCTCAGTAATGGGTCACCCCCAAGCTGGGACTAAACTCCACCTGGGTAAATGGATTCCCAACCAGGCTAATGGCTCATAGACAACAGGAAAGACTTCATCATAGGTGCCAACTCAAACTAACATCCTACAGCCCCTCATTCCCCACATGCATGTCCCACTCTAGGAAGTGTGCCCCTTCTCTGCTCAATAGTCCTTTGGCTGCCCCACTTCCTTTCTGAGCTTCAACGACAGGCCGGACAAGAAGTCTCAGAGCCTTGTAGCTGCAGTTTAGCACCTTCAGGAAATCAATTCCCAACAATTCTCTCAACCAGAGAGAAATTACTCACGGTCATGACAACCTCCCTCTTCAATATCCCACGAGCCTGACAACCCGCTTCTTCAGTTCAGCTCCCAAGCTAACCAGCTACACAAATAGGTATGGGTATGGATATAGGTTCAGGTACAGTGACATGAAGGTATGGAGGATAACTAACTGCCTGAGTGAAATGGTCATGGAATCATGGCTAAATGATGGAAGGAATGATGGGAAAGATACGAAAATGAATTAAGTCCAAACTATACGTATGTGTGTCCCCACCTTGACACTTGTCATGTTGGGAGCTACTTTTGCCCACTTGTCCCCAAATTTAGAAATTAGGATAAAATAATTATCCATACTTTATGCTTTAGGAAATATTAATATAATATTCCTTTTTGGCTTAAGCTCCCTAGATTAGCCCCTTTCCTTAAATTTTAGCCCCTCCCTTTCCCTAACTAGTGGAGTTTAGTCCCCCATACTCTTTTATCGTGTTCAGTTTGCACGCAGCGATGTGTTTTATATTAATCATGAGACATACAAAATTAGGTGCACTGGCCTTTAACATCTAGGCTCTCCAGCCTAATCATCACAAAACAGCTCACCAGCCTATATAACATAGCATATACACAAAGGCTTGTTGGCCTCAATATCGCGCGCACTTAAGATGTTGCGCATAGTATCCTATAATGTGAACACTTCATCATTTTACTGCACAATACATGTGTGCACTATGCCATGAAAGGTGCATACCGAAATGATATCAAACAGCTCACCAACTTAAGTAAATTTTCGTTTACATTTATAATTGGGTTCGGCCTAGCGATATTACATCCAATCCTTGCAAAGAAAGGAAGGAATTTCCCTTTCCTAGTCTAAGTATGCAGGTGACCTTTTTCGCCACTTTCACATGGATGATTATAAACCAACTCCATCTCCCTTCATGTATGGATTCAAACACTCTGCCACTTGTAATACAACCGAAGTAGATGGCACTTTGCACCATCAATTATTTAGTAGGCTCTTGTATTTGACTCATACCCATCTTGATATTTCCTTTGTGTTGATCCATTTTCATGTATAATTCTTATATTCCATTTTTAAATATGTATAGAAACCTCCCTAATTTTCCATTTCATAGTCCACCCATTCCTTATAAGTTTCATTGTTCAATAGTTTGTCAAAAAAATCCTCATACAGATTCACACTTAGTAATTCTCTTTGTTCATACGAATT
>ML809370.1:119116-139913 GCA_009831015.1 Picea engelmannii
GTATGAACTTAGGCATTTGATTTTTAAGTCCATTTCATTTTCTACCTGAGCCTTGAAGATTTTAATTTTTTCAAAAGCCTCAAATTTATGCCTCAACAATCCCACCCAAGCCATTTTGGTATAGTCATCAATTAACAAAATGAAATATATTTCACCTCGAGGGTATTTTGTACTAGTAGGGCCACAAATATCTATATGAATCAGCTCAAGAGGTCGAGTGGTGGAGTGTTCTCTTGCCTTGAATTGAACTCTTGAATATTTTCCAAACTAACATGACTTGCATATAATATTCTCAAGTTTGGAGATTTTAGGCATGTCTCTTACAACATATTTCCTTCTGATATTAGCAAGTTGATCAAAATTGAGATGACCTAGTATTTTGTGCCAAAGACAAATTTCATTAGTCTTACCAATGGAACTTTTTTATTTTCCTCCTTCTAAAACATACACATTCCCTTAAGTTTTAACCACCTTTATCACAATCTTCTTTGTATTTGCATACATTACCTTACAACCTCTTGAATGAAAAATATCATTGTGTCCTTGGTCACATATTTAAATTATAGTCAATAAGTTTTGTCTTAGACCATCAACATACAACACATTATGTGCTTTGTTCTTCCCCTTTTTATCTTCATCTAAAACAACTGTCCATTTTCCTCTAATTCTAGCTGGAGCATTGTTTCCAAATGTGACATTACCACATTTTTCTTCAGTTAAGAATTCAAACTTAGTTTAATCTCATGTCATATGCTTGGAGCAGCCACTGTCAATGTACCATTTATTTTCTTGAATGTTGGCATATAGAACTAGTCCACAATTTTATTCATTATTATTTTTCTTCCTCCAAACCTTGGTAAAGTCTTTTTTTTTTATTGCTTAAAGATAGGCAACAACTTGCTTTTGCATTCACTTGCTTTGTGTCAAAAATTATTTCATATATGGCGCTTGATGTCATTTAGTAAAGGAGAGAAACAATTTTGAACCATAGCCTTTTGATATTTGTCTAATCTTGTTCTTACATTTCTGTAGTATCAAAAAAGTATACAACTTACATCCTTATGTCAAAAATTTCCACAAGAGAAACAATATCCATAAAAGAAATTTGTATGCCTTGGAATAAAAAACTTACTTGTGGGAATTTATATTTTTCTTCCAACTTGGTAATATTCATACTCATGTTTCTTTCTTGCTTCATAATAAGGCTGACTTAGTTCGAACTGCCTCTTCTTTTCATATTTTTCATTGTTTGGATGACTATTGTTTCCCTTGAAAACATCTGCATAACTTGTAGCCTTTCCATCGGTTGACTTGTTGGTTCTTGATTCACCTTTGACAATTTTCAAACTTTCTTTATATCCTAGCCCTGTCTTGTGATCTAGTGCCCTTCGATTTCTAAGGATGTTATCTAGGGTTTCAAATCCATTTATGAATTTTATTTGAATCTTGGATTTCTCTAAATATTTTATTAAGACAACTATTTCAACGTCTAGTTTGTCACATATATTCTCCTTTTCTTTTATTTGATTTATCAATACTTCTTCTTTTCTTTTAGCTTCTTCCAGCTAGATTTTTAAGATGACTATTTCCTCATTGTCTTTTTCTTTGTAGACCTGTAACAATTCTTTTCTTAGTATGTTATTTTTCACAAGTCGGGAAATTTTCTCCAGAGCACTAATGAGATATCCTTCCATGTATACTACACCTTCACACTCTTTTGTGTCTGTTTGATCAGATCTATGTTGCTCCAAAGCCATGAGAAATTTTTCATCCAGAATTATATCAAGCTCATCTTCTTCTTCAGAACTATTGCTATCCTCCTTTGAATAAAAACTATTCCTTTTAAAAGATTTTTTCAAATCATTGGGTTTATCCTTTCCTTTTCTTTCCTTTTCATTGATGGTATTTCTTTTGACTATACACTTAGAAGAAAAATGACCAATTTTACCACAATGAAAAATTTTTAATGGTAACATACCTTTGTATTTCCTGGAGCCTCTCTTTTATTTTCTTACAAAGTTAGCTTCTTCTTCATCTAAAAAGTGTTCTAAGAATCATGGTCTTGATATGTTTATGATTTAACTAATGCTTTGAAAACTACATCCTTTAGATCTAGCTAATCAATTTTATTTCTCATCTCATAGGCAGTCAGTGTTCCATGTAGCCTACACATAGTGAGTTTATCTGGTTCATGCATTTCTTCTATAGCAAAGAATTTTGAATCAAATCTTGAGGGAAGAGATCTCATAACTTTCTGAACTACCACAGCTTGTTCAAACTTTTCACTTAACCCTTTCATAGTGTTTATAGTTTCATCTACTCTAAGAAAGAAACTTGCAACATTCTCATCTTCACTCATCCTTAGACTTTCAAATTTCATTCTGAGGGCTTCAAGTTTGGCCAATTTTACTTTCTCGTCACCTTCATAATTGTTTACCAGTTTGTCCCATATTTCCTTTATGGATTCCAACTGCATCACTTTAATAAACTTTGTTTCTACAAGTCCACCTTGGATGGAATTCATAGCTCTAGCATTGTTGTAATAATTTTTCTTACCAACTTCATCAGTTGATAGAGTTGTTGGGATTTTATAACCATCTACCACGATCTTCCATATTTTCATACCAAGAGACATCAAGTAGGTCTTCATTCTGATTTTCCAAAAAGAAAAACGTGTTCCATTGAACAAAGGAGGTCTGGTTGAAGAAAGAAAAACATCTTGACTTGCCATATTCTCTGTGTGATATTCCTTCCATCTGTTAGAATGTTACTGAAGGAACCTGACTCTGATACCAATTTTTGAAACTCACAAAAATACTAAGAGGTGGGGGTGAATCGGTATTGTATTGAATTTCTATATTTTTCTTTTCTTATAACCATTTAAGTTATCAATAGTGTGGACTTAATGATAAGAACAAGAAGAAATAAAAACAATGTGCAGAAATCAAAATAGTGTAGAAATTAAACCATCACACTTACTGACAAGAATAAATGAAAATAATCACAATGAACATAGTACACCAGGGTTTTACGAGGAAACCCATAAAATTAGAAAACTACAAATCTTTTCTTCTTCTTCAATAATGCAAGCACCAACCCTTACAATGAGAACACCAATTCTCTACATGAGCACCAACTCACTATTTTACGAGTACCTACTGGAAGGAAGCATCCACTCCTCATATTTATCAGTTACAACTGAAAGGAGGCTCCAACCCCTTGGTTTTACCAGCACCAACTCCCTGGAATGAGCACCAAATCAATGACTATGAAGGCACCAACCTATTGAGGACACCAATACTGAGTGAGCTACAACTCACCCTAGCACCACCCTTCCACCCTAGTTTCAAAACAAAGAAAAAAAAAACTTTCAATGTAGACTTGTGGATTTATATTTGTGTCCCTATGAACAGTTGCAGTATTTTTCTTCCCTTTACTTATGTGCACTGCACAATCAGAGCGTATCCATATTTATAATATTTTTTCTGACTCCACCTTCCTGTATGTGGACATGTTATAGTTATAATGTGGACAAACTTTAAATATATCAAAGTCATATTAGTTACAATTTTTCTAAATAAAGTATGGTGGTTACAATGTGGACAACCTTTGACCAAATCAAGATCCTATCAATTACAATAAAGTATGTGGACATATGACAGTTGCATTGTGTAAAAAATTCTATTATTGAACATTCTTTGACTAAATCAAATGGACCAAGTCAAACAGAAAAATTTATGTCATAGTCTCGTCACAGTTCATACCATGTAGTCCATAATGCACATCCCATACCACACAGTTCATACTGCTCAAGTCCATACTACTTACTGTCACATTGTTGCACAGTCGCACTGTCACCTTGTCACACTATCACACTGTCAAACCATCACACTTTCACATTGTTGCACTGTCACATTGTCACACTTTCCACTATCACACTGTCGCATTTTCACATTGTCATACTGTCACATCATCGCACGTTCACACTGTTTGCATTGTCACATTGTCACACCATCGCACTTTCACACTGTCACGTCGTCTCACTTTCCACTGTCACATTATCCATTGTCATATTGTTGCACTAATGTGTACATGCAACCAACTTCTGACCTTCTTTCTGCGTTGTCCAACACCTTTCTTACTACAACACATTTCTTACTACATACACACAATACCGTGCACATTAACATATTCTCATGATACTACACACACATCAACTATGTTGTTTCTGCAAACTCCATTGAGTTTGACATCAATGATAACTACACATATCATCTACTTCTCCTCATGATACTGCACAGAGATCAATTTTGTTGTTTCTACAGACTCCACTGAGTTTGACATAAATGACAACTATGCTCAACAATGTATTGTATTGGTATTGTTTAAATTTGTAATTCTTTCATACATGCTTCATAGACTACTAATTGTTTTGATTATTCTATTATTTTTCATAGAACTAGCAAATAGTTATTAGTATAACTACCTTTTTGTGTAGGTTTGCCTATTTTTTATTCTTATAGGTTGTAGAAGAACTATTGTAAGAGAACGAGGGGATTCTGACAATCGAGAATGATAACATGGGTAGGACTCTTGGTGAGTTAACCCTTCCCCTGTTCTCAATAGTTAGTTATTTCTTTGGAATTAGGTTATAATATCTTTGCTTAGTATTCTTTGTGTAATTTTATTTTTGTACCATCATTGGTATGCTATAGTGATCCCACTACTGTAGGGGATTTTTCCCCAAAAGAAAATAGAAGCATGGAAGAATTTTTTCTTGAGAATTATTTTGTAATTGAGCTATGTTCTACTTGAGGTTTCCCCCTCGAAGAGGCAAGTGAACTTGTCTTTCTATAAATAAATTTATCATTTATGGTGTCATTGTTCTCCATATTTTTCTCTTTTTTCTAATATTCATGATAAAGATTTTATTTATGCTCTGCATAATACCTCTGGTACCTTACAAGTGGTACCAGAGCACTTTCCTCTGCATAATTTTAGACAATTTTTTTTTCAAGCTAGAGACGTGTATTGTTGGTTTCTTTAAAACACAATGATATGTTGTTCAACGGGTAAAACTATGGTTGGGGAAGACTACATGTAGGAAATATAGTTGGTTTCACAATTTACTTGAAACACACTATTTCACCTTATTGGAAACCTTTGTAACCCATGTTGGTACCCCTTCGAGAAGTACTGCATTAGATAGTACATGTACACGACCATTCACTCCCATGTACCCTAGGGTATATAGGGAGTGACATAGGTCTCTTGAAACTAGCTATAGATCATCTTATCGATTGTGTTGCTACTATAGTGTCACTAAGAACAACAGTCAGGAAGATTACTCTCATTTACCTTGGTAATCAAGTAGTACGACTAAGGGTACAGTTGATCCTCCTTAGTTGGTGCCCTTGGATATTGGGTCGATTACTATTATTAGACCCCGTGGGTATATCAAAGAACCATAGCATAAGGTAAGCCCCTGTCTGCAGGAACCCTCAAAACCATAACCCTTTCTGTCAAAACAGAACAAGACAGACACATAGGGGAAGTTTTACAACACAACCCTACCTCCTACATCTAGGTTGTGAAATTCCTACACAATTTTAACTACTAAAAATTTGGGCATTTTGTCATTGCATTATTTTTTTTAGACCAGAGTATAACTCCACAAGAGTAAGAAAAAAAGAGTATAGTGGTCCCATTGGAACCCTTATTTGGGACCTATCCCACCATATTCTTCTCTTTTCCCTAATCATAGTGGCATCTATCACTTCTGATCCTTTTGTTCTATGGACCCGCCCACCCTCTATGGAACCCTTGTTTGGGACCTATCCCATTGGATTCCTCTATTTACATTGATTGCAATGATACCCCTCACCCATATCCCCTTTCTATGTGGACCCACCTGCCCAATTCTTGTTGCTTCCCTCCACCATGACCCAAACCCACAAGCAAGAAGTTGAAAACTACATCAATGCGTTGTCCACTGATATCACCCAGAACCAAACTAAAATTAAACACCTCAATGACAATATTAATACCCTCAATTCCACCATCAATTCCATAATGACTCCCTCTATGAACATGTGAAAATTAACCTTCAATCATTTTCTAAATAGATGCACAAATGGATGAGTCAATTTAGGGGCCCTACCTCCCCTGAACAACCTTCTCACCCAAAAGGAATCGATTCCTCCCATTCCATGCCCTTTCATTCCAACCCTTCTCATCATGAAATTCATCTTCCCAAAGTTGACGTGAATAAATTTGATGGATTGGATCCCATAGACTGGGTCACTCAAATGGAACATTATTTCTCCTCATGTGGAATTACTTATGATTTAGACAAACTTCATTTTAGTGTACTTTATTTGGATCTTGAATGGTAGAAATGGCATAAAAAATCACGCAAAGAATATATTTATTGGATCTCGTTTATTACATATATTTATGTATGATTTGACATCAACACGCATCATTTGGGTCACTTGATCAAGATGAAATAGTTTTTTACAGTGGAAGAATATATCGTCACTTTTAAGCAATTGGATTTCTAAATGAATGACATGTTCGACACCTTCTTCGAGGAATGCTTTATTACTAGCCTAAAGGATGACATCTGAGCCCATGTCCTAATGGTTCACCTCCAAACTTGGATTGAATCTATTCAATGCACCAAGGAATCAAAATAGATAATATCTTCCCAAAATAAAAAACCATCATTTATTCCTTGTGCTCGACCCACAAATACAACCCCTCCTTCCACTCCTCTCAAGATCCACAAATCAACCAGGGAAAAAATGATTGAATGCCAACTTAACGATCTTTTCTATAACCATAATGAAAAATATTTTATGGGGCACAAGTGTAAGGAACAAAATCTTTTTATGGTCAATGATAAGGATGTTTCTATAGAGGATGTCAATGTTTTCCATTCTCAATATCTACCTCCAACAGATGATCATACCCCACCTCTGATCCACCAGAAATTGAACTATTTATCTCATTGAATTCCCTCTCTACTCTTTCTTCTCCCAAAATCATTAATTTAATTGGTGTTGGGCCTTAGGTATGGATTAATAAAGAAAACGAAGAAAAAGGAAGAGAAAAGACGAAATGCGAACTACGGGGAAGGCACATTGACTGAGATTGGGGCGAAGTGGCCAAAGAAGAAAAAAATACAGAGTGAAGTAAGAGAAAGCAAGTCGTTGAATGAGGATATCAAGGATGAAAGATCAGTAAGGAGTATGGATCATGGAAAACTCATCAAGCGAAAGAAGATGTCAATGAGTGCTTTGGAGCACCTAGCGGAAAAGAAGGAAAGATAAGTTGGTGAAGCCCTGAAAATACGGGTCAAGTGAACCTAGGGTTTTAGACACATAGGGTTTTGGTATTTAGGGTTTTTACACCTAAGTTTCAACCTAAGGTCGTTCGAGAGCTATTGTAATGTATAAATAAAGGTCTAGAGGACCTAGGATGGGTTTGTTCTGGGTTCGTCATTGGATAGAGTTGTGTTGTGATACTGAGGGAGTGTTGTTGTGTGAGAGAGAAGTGTTGTGTATGAGATCATTCTTGCATTGTAAGATATTTTGCTAGGTGCGAAGATCAACCCTGTAGCTGGGTGCGCAGAGAGGGGAGAGAAACAGAGAGAACAAAAGAGAGAGATCTGCAAGCTAAGAGCGCAGATAGAACTGTATATTTTCATATAATATCAAGAAGCATAGTTTTGTGGACGTAGCCCTAGGGAGAGGGTGAAACACGTATACCTGGTGTTATGTGTGATTGATGTTGTGTTCTTTGCCTTCTGATTATTCTGTTGTTGCATCATTGTGTTAGATATGAGATATAACTATGTGAAGTAGGTTTAAGTTGGTAAATGATATCTAATCGCTGGGCTGCTATTGTTTTTTGACCCACTTTGTATTCCCTCTGGTTGTAGAAACATGTGTCCTACAACCCGCTATATCTACTTCGAGTGAGACTTCATCTGCTTCATAGGTGTTGTCAAAAGGGCTAGTAGTTAGGGCTTGTTGGTGCACTGTTAGAACTAAACCCTGCGTCTGCCCCTGTACCAACAAATGGTTTTGTTGCCGGGACCAGGATCTTCTTGAGGGAATGTCAAGTTTGTTCCCATCGAAGACAGAGATTCAAAAGTGGATAGAAGAACAAGAAAAGGACTTCGTGGAAGCCCAGAACAAGAACCCTAATCTTAGCACAAAAGACTGGTTGGAAAAGTATATCTTTACCGATATACATGAGATTTTCTTTGGAGGAATTCATCATAAACTATACGAGTGGTTAGGCAAATTAGAAGATACACAGTTTGAGGTCATATCTAGACCATCTGTGGTTTGGATGTCGGCGTTGATCAATAAGGTCAAGAGATTTGATAATGTCATGTCAAGAGCAGTAGATCACTAGTTTGATAGCACCATTGGAGGGTACATCACCAAGTTTTCTATTGACAAAGTAGAGTCATATAGCCAAGTAGAGAGATATTTCATTAAGGGGCCAAGAGGAAAAATTTCACATTGTTTGAAGTTGAAAATCAAGATTATATTGCATAAGAAGAACATATTGAAGATACAGTAGTTGGTCATATTGAAAATATAATGTTCAAGAACTCAGACAGCGACAATGCCACAGAAGTTGGACATATGCGCAGTGGGAGAACCTTCAGAGAGGTTCCTCTGGTGAAATTGTTTGAGCAGATCGACGAGACAATAGCACAAGATAAAGGGTTATACAGTGGAGATGAAGAAGATTTGGTGAACGAGGAACATTCAGGATCTGCTGGGCTAGAGTAAGAGAAGACTAAAGAACCTCGCCAAGAAGAATCAGAAACTTCAGGAATTGCATCGACTGTCGAAGTAAGTATTATTACTCCTATTGTTTTAGTAGAATTAAGTAAGCAGAGTAGTCAGAGTTATCAGAGCACTTAGAGAACTGTTACAAGCAGTTCAGTACATACTCAGTCGGGAAACCTAGGAAGATCTATGGCAGATGAGATGAGGTTACCCACCTTTATGGGAGATGGATTTGAATATCCTGATCAACATTGGTTCTTATGTGAAGTTGTGTGGAGTATTAAGAATGTCACTGAAAAAACTATTAAGAGAGCTCATTTTAGTACTACTCTAAGAGACTGTGCACTGAGCTGGTATATGAAATTTGTCCAAGGAGTTGCATAGATGAAACTGTTGAATTTCATTAAGACTGCATTGATTGATGAATTCAAGAAACCTAAGTCAGAATCATAGTGCATTACAGATATGAAATAAATCAAGCAGAAAGAATCTAAACTTGTTTGGGAGTTTGATCAAAGGTTTAATACCTTAACAGGTCGGTTGAGTTTTCAGATCCTTGACAAGAAAAACAAGGAATGGTTCATTTCTTCCCTCCTACCACACATTAGAGTCCCTCTGATGTAGTAGAAGGTTTCTTTGTAGGCTGAGGTGTTGGAGATCGCCATGAAACTAGAATCATCCCCTATGGGAGAATCCATCTCAGCTATGAGTCAAATTTTGAGTCAGCTAACTAGATTATCTCTACAGGTCGAAGATATGAAGAAAGACAAGGGAAAAGAGAAAAGAGAAGACATATGGTGTATCAGATGCAAGTCATAAGGCCATGATAAGGATCATTGTGCCCTATTTCATGAATGCTTGGCCTCTGGAGCCCTGAGCCCTTTGAAGCGGGTTACTCTACCTTGGTGTGAGGTATGTAGAAATAAACATCACCCTAGAGAATGTTATTACATGCAAAAATATGTTCAGACACCTACAAATATTTACTGCACATTCTATAAGTCTGTGGGGAATGATGAGAAATATTGTAGGGCTTATGATCTCTTGCATGAAAGGTCAAGGGATACATATAGGATTCAAGGAGAGATACAGCAAGAGGGAAATACTACGCAGTTTAATTCCCCAGGAAGAGGAAATTCCAACCCTCACGGCGGATTCAGAGGAAGCATGGGTCGAGGTCGATGTTAGATCATTTGTTATAACTATGCACAGCCAGGACACTTGAAAATGGACTATCAGAACCCTTGTACCACTTGCAGTTACTACAACTCATTTAAACATGTCATAGAATATTGCCTCGTGCTCTTAGCCAAGCTTCAAGAGAGATGAGGAGGAAACCACCAAGTACAATTAATCTCAGCAGAACCTCATGGAGTGGATCCTAGAGTCATTGTTATCACTATAGGAGGCGCTGCTACATGCGAAGACAGAGTGACCCTAGGGAAGACCACAGAGGAATCAAGGGTCAGAAGATCTGCAGAAAAGACACACGAGTTTGATCTAAGGAAAGAGAAACAAACATTTGAAGAGGCAAGAAAAGAATTTGGAAGAGATCAGACTTCTTCATCAAAGACACAACCTGAAGTAAGAGAATGTGGAATGCCTTTGGCATTTGATCAGTATACTTCTCCCAGAGAAGGAAAAGAGGTAAGCAAGCTTATGGAATTATTATTCACTTGCATTAATTTGATAAAGGATGAAAAAGATACACAAGAACTACAAAATTTGATTAGACAGTGTGAGCTAGGGAAGGTAGATCCCTTACTGAATAGAGAAGTACATCAAGTATCCAAAAAGAGAAGGAAAAATAAGGAACTACGCCTTAATTCCTAGATTGGAGATTATGATATAGATTATGTGGACCTCGACTTAGGGTCAGAAGTCAATGTTATGACAAAGCAGACCTGGGAACTGATGGGAAAACCTAAGTTGATTTATTCCCCTATCAGGCTTAGGATGGCTAATCAGCAGGCAGTAAGCCCCTTCAGAAGGTTAGAGCATGTCCCTATGGACATCGACGAGGTAAGAACATTTGTAGACTTCGAAGTAATTGAGATAGTTGATGAAATTTTTCCTTATCCTGCGTTGTTAGGAATTGATTGGGATTTCAATAATTCTATTGTGGTTGACTTAAATAAAAGAAGAATAACATTTTAAGGTGATAGCCTTAGGGTCATTACACCTCTAGATCCTGATGAAGGTCATCGATACACAGAACCCATCAGAGAAGAAGACTGTGCATATGAGCTAGAAAATATTTACAAATTGACAGCAAGACAACAGGATTACATTAATCCTACAGCAGATGGGCATTTAATTTGGCGAAGTGACAGCGCATGTTCATTAGATTTGAAAGAAGCACTAGAGAACTAGCAGAACAAAATGTATGAATTTTCTGCACTTAGATGTGCTATATTGACCAAGGAGGTTCGATGGATCGGCACATAAATCACTAATTTTCCCACATTTGATGGTTTAAATCTTTTAGAAACATTCTTAATGGGATTTGAAGAAATTGTACCATTACAATGGAGACTGTTGGCATTGGATGAGGCCTTGAAATCAATGTCAGTGAGATTGTGGGGGTCGCACAAGAATAACATCGCGGACTGGGTGCAATGTCGCACTTTGATGACAGTGCTCTTTTCAGATCAGGGAGAAGGGTGCGAAGTTTGGTACAAAGGTCAGAGTTGTCTGAAGGACCATGTGCGAAGTTGTGAGGAAGCCTGGAGAAGCATTACTCAAGAATAGTGGGTGCATAGATTCATTAACACTTTGGACACAACCCCTATCAACCGGTATCTTCAAGCATAACTACGCCTCACCAATATAGATTGGCACGGTATGACTCATAACTTTGGTGCTACATTTTTATTTGAAAGTCAGTACCCTATGGTAGATCAAGCTTTATAGGTTGTCAGATAGAAAGTATTTTAGGAGGCACCTAACCTCCCTATTGAGCAAGAAGAGGATGAATGGACTGCACCTCTTCAGAAATTGCAAGGTTGTTACAATATCAATGTTGATGAAGACGATGATCCTAGGAATGTGAAAATCACATAAATAGAAGGACTAGGTGTTGAACTATCTTTTATTGGACAACCAATTAAAATCAATAAAGTCAATATTGGGACAAAGCAAGAACCTAAGCTCGCAAACGTTGGAGATTACTAAGATGATGCCACTATTGATAAGATCACAGAATTACTGCATGAATATCAAGACTTGTTTCCAACCAAGTTCACTGACATGAAGGGCATTAAAGGGCCCATGAGAGAAATGAAGATTCCCTTGAAACTAGATGCAAGGCCGGTCAAACAGAGACCCTACAGACTGAATCCAAAATATAAGCAGAAAGTCAATATTGAATTAGATAGAATGATGGAAGCAAGAATCATAGAACCTATTGAAGAATCGGAATGGATCATCCCTATGGTGGTCCAAGACAAGAAGTCAAGAGAGATCAGAATTTGCATATACTTGAGGAAACTAAATGATGCATGCTTACATGATCCATTCCCTACATCATTTACTGGCAAAGTGTTAGATAATGTGGGAGGACAGGAAGTTTACTCCTTCACAGATGGATTTTCAGGTTATCACCATATCAGGATTGCCAAAGAAGACCACCATAAGACCATAGTTGCAACAGAATGGGGATCCTACCAACACATCGTGCTTCCTTTTGGATTGAATAATGCACCTACCATATTTTCCAGGGTGGTGGTCGAAGAATTCAAGGAGTTTCTACATAAATTTCTCGAAGCATATTTTGATGATTGGATTGTTTTTAGTTTATTGCAAAATCATATTGAATGTTTAAGACTAATGTTGGATAAGTGCGGGCAATGTCATATTTCCCTAAAAATGAAGAAGTGCATCTTCTTTTCACCCTTTGGAGTGATGCTAGGCCATATTGTGTGTAAGTAGGGGTTGCTGGTAGATCCTTCCAAGATCGCCATCATTGTTGATATACCTCTCCCTTCTTCAGTTAAATAGTTGCGCACTGCACTAGGACATACTAGATACTACTTAAAGTTCATTAAGGGATATGCACAGATAACAACACCCATGGAGAAGCTTTTGAAGAAATATTGCCTATTTCAATGGACAAAAGAATGCCAACAGAGCTTCAACACACTGAAACAGAAAATGGTTACTACGCCTATTCTGGATTTTCCATATTGGGGTAAGGAATTTCATGTGCATGTCGATGTATCATCTATTACATTAGGAGTAGTGATAGCACAACCAGGAGTGGGAGATATTGACCATCTGTAATCCTTTGCTAGCAGGAATCTCTCAACAATTGAGATAAATTACACTACCACTGAAAGAGAAGGTTTATCCATGGTGTATGCACTGTAGAAATTTTGTCACTACTTGTTGGGAGGACACTTTAAGATGTTCATTGATCACTCTGCACTGAAATACCTAATCAACAAGCCAGTGTTGGGGGTAATAATATGCAAATGGCTCCTTTTGTTTCAGGAATATGATTTTGAAATTGTGCTCAAGCTAGGGAGAATGAACAAGGAACTTGACCACTTGTCCAGGTTAGAACATGGAAAGGAACCTACTAGTTTGGAGGATACATTCCTAGATGCACAGTTGTTGGCCATCAGGAAGGTTGATGATCACTTCGCCAAGATTTTTCAGTTCCTGTCAATAGGAATGGCACCTCACGAATATACATCCATTCAGAAGAAACAACTGGTAGTTCGTGCTACAGATTTTTCACTTATAGTTGGACAGCTATATAAGATGGGACCTGATGAGATCCTGAGGAGATGTGTTAAGGAGGCAGAAAGACCACTGATTTTGGAAGAATCACATGAAGGAATCACAGGAGGACACTATATAGGAAAAGCAACAGTGCATAAGGTTCTTAGAGTTGGCCTCTGGTGGCCCACTTTACACAGAGATGCTAAATAATACTACAAAGCCTGCGATGTATGCCAAAGAGTTGGGAAACCCTCCAGAAGAGACGAGATTCCTTTAGCACCCCATCTAACCTTACAAGCATTTGAGAAATGGGACATTGAATTTGTGGGAACTATCAACGCACCAAGAAAGCACACAGGAGCTTGATACATAATCACTACAACATAATACTTGACCAGATGGGTAGAAGCAAGAGTAGTTAAGGACTGTAGTGCAACTACAGTTGCACGATTCATATTTGATGATATCATAACCAAGTTTGGATGCCCAAAGATCCTAATGAAAGATCAAGGTACACATTTTATTAATAATACTATTGAAGCCTTGACTCAGGGATTTGAAGTTCATCACCAAAAGAGCACTCCATACCACCCTCAAGTGAATGGTATAGTTGAAGTGTTCAATAAGATATTGGAGACAACACTGACGAAGATTTGCAGTGTGAACAAAGATGATTGGGATTTGAGATTACCAGCAATGTTATGGGCCTATAGAACCACTTGTAAGAAGCTGAAAATGTAGACTCCATTTAAGTTGGTTTATGGTTTAGAAGCGGTTGTGCCTATGGAATATTTAGTTCCTAGTTTGATAATTGCAGCATTCACAGATATGGATGACACCGGCGTTGTTCAAAACAGACTTGCACAGTTGGTAGAATTAGAGGAAGACATATTTATTGTAGGATTCCATGAGTAGGTACAGAAGGAATGAGAGAAGGCGTACCACGACAGATGCCTCAAGAAGAAAGCCTTTAAGCAAGGATATTTGGTATTGGTTTATGACAACAGGTTCTTGAAACATCCAGGGAAGTTCAGAACACATTGGTTGGGGCCATATGTGGTTGCCTATGTTAAAGAAGGAGTTGCGTAGTTGAAGACTTTGAATGGTGAATGGAAGGAAGGATTGGTGAATGGGAGCCAGTTGAAATTGTACTACAACAACCAATTGCCTAGCGTCTCTTGGTAAAAGCAGAAGGAGAAGGGTCTAGGTACGAGGTGCAGTTGAAACTGGGTACCAGACACAGAAAATACAATCTACACACCGTCGGGAGGAACAAAGCAGAAAGAACAATTTGAGATTCACAGTCTAAATTCAAAGTGAAACGGAAGGTTCAGATCTACAGTGCCTCGGGACAAGTCATAGGTGAGTGTTGGGGGCCTATTGGGCCTTGGGTATGGATTAATAAAGAAAGAGAAGAAAAAGGAAGAGAAAATATGATATGTGAACTGCGTGGAAGGCACATTGACTGAGATTGAGGTGAAGTGGCCCAAGAAGCAGAAAAGACAGAGCGAAGTAAGAGAAATCAAGTCGTTGAATGAGGAGATCAAGGACAATAGATCAATAAGGAAGATGGATTGTGGACAAATCAGTAAGTTGAAGAAAATGTCAAGGAGTTCTTTGGAGCACCTCGCAGAAAAGAAGGAAAGACAGGTTGGTGAAGCCCTGAAAATACAGGTCAAGTGGACCTAGGGTTTTAAACACCTAGGGTTTTGGTATTTAGAGTTTTGACACCTAGGTTTCAACCTAAGGTTGTCTGAGAGATATTGTAATGTATAAATAAAGGTCTAGAGGACTTGGGATGGGTTCGTTTCAGGTTCGGCATTGGATAGAGTTTTGTTGTGATACTAAGGGAGTGTTGTTGTGTGAGAGAGAAGTGTTGTGTATGAGAGAATTCTCGCATTGTAAGATCTTCAACTGGGTGTGAAGATCAACCCTGCAGCTGGGTGCGCAGGGAGGGGAGAGAAAGAGAGAGAGAAGAAGAGAGAGATCTACAAGCTAAGAGCCCAGATAGAACTGTATGTTTTCATATAATATCAAGAAACGAAGTTATGTGGACGTAGCCCTAGGGAGAGGGTGAACCATGTATACCTTGTGTTATGTGTGATTGATGTTGTGTACTTTGCCTTCTGATTATTTTGTTGTTGCATCATTGTGTTAGATCTGAGATATAACTATGCGAAGTAGGTTTAAGTTGGTAAATGATATATAGTTGTTGGGTTACTATAGTTTTTCGACCCACTTTGTATTCCCTCTGGTTGATACACCTTTGTCCTGCAACCCCCTATATCTACTTGGGGTGAGACTACATCTGCTTCACAGGTGTTGCCGAAAGGGCCAATAGTTAGGGTTTGTTGGTGCGGTGTTAGAACTGAACCCTGGGTCTACCCATGTACCAACAATTGGATACATATAGGAAATTCATTATGCTAGTTGATAGTGGAAGCACCCATAATTTTATTCATCACTGCATTGCTCAATAAACCATGTGTTATATCTGTGTAGTTAACAATTTTCAAATCATGATTGCAAATGGTGGTTCCATGAAATGTGGGGGGCATTGTGAAAAAGTGGGCCTGCAAATTGGTCAGTACCACTTGAAATCTCAGATGTTTTCTATTTACATGGTTGGTTGTGACATTGTGCTCGGTGTTGAATGGATACACATACTAGGACACATCACCATGGATTTTAAGGAATTCACCATGAAATTACAATAGGATAGACAACAATATCAATCCTAAGGAATTACAGTAGGCTCCCATAAGATCATCAGTTCCCACCGAATGAAAAAAAATACTCAAAAAAGGTCATTCCAGCATTATTTTCCAACTCCATTCAATTCAAGCAGTCGAGTATTCATCCCAACCTACAATCTCTATTATTCAAACAACAAATATATTTTTAACAATCCACAAGGAATTCCACCTTCTCATGGTGCACATGATCATTTCATTCCTCTTGTTCATGGTGTCCTTCCTCCCAATGTTCTCCCTTTTCATCATCCCTTTTCCCAGAAAAAATGAAATTGAGTGGTGGTCGGTACTTTATCAAACTTGATCTATGTTCTGTCTACCACCATATATGTATGAAAGAGGTCGATATTCCCAAAACTTCCTTTTGAACTCATGAGGGCCATTATGAGTTCTTGTCCATGCCCTTCAGCCTATGTAATGCACCTTCCACTTTTCAAAGTCTCATGAATCATGTCTTCCATCCTTTCCTCTATCATTTTGTCCTAGATTTCTTTGATGATGTCCTCATCTATAGTAAAACTTGGAAATCCCATCTTGGTCTTATGGATCAAGTATTACAATTATTTTCTCAACACAAACTCTTTCTCAGATAGTATAAATTTATTTTTCGAGCATCTGAAGTAGAGTACCTGGGCTATATTTTTGGCAAGGATTGTAACACACCTGACCCCTAAATACCCTTTAAAGGGATGGGGAATCAAAATTTTGTTCCTCCTAACTCCGATATCTCCATAGGATTCATCTCACCACGATATTTCCAACAGTCGTTGTCACACTAAAATCCAAGCTATGGTCTGCAAGTTATGGCCTCCTAAAGTACCTGGTGCTTGTTAATTCGGGTCTTCAGCATTCGGCACCAAACATTCCTATTTCCTAATCCCCAAAGTCCTGCAATATTTCCACGTGGCCTTAAACCTTCGGCGTTCGGTGTTCGTAGATTTACGTTGAACGTCCCCTCTTTAGCATTCGGCTATCAACTATCAATGATCTTCGTACTACGTTTTTGGCATTTTGGCAATCGGTTATCGTCATTGGACTTTCAGTCGTCAACGATCGACAATTCTCGTCGAATATTTATTTATCATACTACATTTGAAAATTTTGAACCCTCGAAACTATCCAGACTCTCGGAGTTCCAAACGCGTCACCAACCATGTTGGCCAGGCGGGCATGACCCAACAGATGACAAGCGGTAAGGGTCAAGGGGTGACACATGTCCTGCTTTAATCAACATAAGGATGTTGTGAATCAACCAAAACTGGGTGACACATGTCATGTGTAATGTGGGTCCACGTCACATCGTATGATGTCATCAAGCCACATCATCTTAGAATGATAATTGTTCAGCCCTTCAATCTAACGGTCAATAAGATTCCACGTAGATCCATAGATCTATGGCTCTAGGATTCGAAACTTACTGCATCCTCTTGATGTAAATCCCTCTAAGATCCAAGTCTCCAGACTCTTAAATCTGGACCCATGCTTCCTCTTCCTATCAACGGCCGAGATTTATTTTGGCATTCGCAAATTCGGCAATTTTCACACCTTGAAAACCCTTGGCCAAATTTCTCTGGAGTACGAAGTCTCTAGACCATGGGATTTCTTGCCACGTACCCATTCATCCAACGGTCATCATCACTTTGGTAGTTCGACATTTGGGAGTTTGGCATGTATCTCTCAGCTTACCTTCTAGACCATGTCGGATCGCTTGGCATGAGTACCTAGCATCTATGGCCAAGATTTACTCCGGCTTATAGAGCTCCAAGGAAAATTGTGCATCCCTATATCAGCAAATACCCAGACTCTCAAATAATCGTTGATCTTTGGACACGTGTCCCTCCAGTTTCAATGGGCCCAATTTACTCTGTGACTTCAGCATTCAGGAGTTTTCAGTGGTAGAACACTCTTATTCTCCCGGAGTAGGACTTCTTCGAAGCACTTAATGCTTCCCCTCCTAAGTCTGATCTAATGGCTGAGAGGGATCTACAATGGATCCCTAGATTGATGGCCTTTTTTGATTCACAAATTTAGTATACTACTATGTTTAGGGGTTGTGGAACCATAAGTCCGGAAGTCGAAAGAGATAGTCCCTTTTGGGCTAGTGCAGGGTTCCCAGACCCTGGTCACATGGGTTTCTTTCAAAATCTTATGGGATAGGTGAAAATCCTTTTGAAGAAAGTGGGTTAAGGACATGGGCATGAGCCCTTAGTCAAATGGGTGGTTAGTCTGAAGGGAAAATCTCTTCTCCCACATAGAGGAACTCGAAATTCCTGTTAAGAAAAATTAAAAGGATTGACAGGACTTAGGTGTTTCAGTTACTCCTACTCCCGACTCTCCTGCAGACTCATATTCCATGACCCTCTAATAGCTAAACTAAGATAAATCAAAGATCATATAGATATAACAGTTCACAGAAACCAAAGAGCATTTCTAATAACTATTCAAATATTGAAAGACTTAATCATAACATAGATATTTCATCCAGTATATTACACAGAGCATGACAATACTTATCAGAAATAGAAAAAGTGAAGTGACTATTGAAAGGGGTGCCCATTTCCTCCCAACCATAGGCACAATCACTCTTGATGAATTTACAACTGGCCACCCCCGAGCTAGACCATGATGCTTTGAGAGAGATTCTTTCTCTTTTCTCCACAACAGTGAGGGACAGAGGTTACTCTCCTCCTCCCATAGGAACTTGGTAATTGGTTTTCTCTACTCCAAACAAGGAGGTATGCATGAGTACTTCCTTAGTCACTTGTTAGCCTCGTTTATCAACTTGTAGCCAAACCCCGTTCATGGTTTCTTTCATCCAAAATGAGCTTATTGCTCACCTTTTCCTTTCAACCTCAAAGTCGAAGTATCTATTTTCCTTCTCTTCTCAGGAGAGTTTTTTTCTCTACTCTGCGATCTAGAAGATCTATCTATATCCTCGGATTACCTCATTTCTTGCCTTCCTCAACAAGGTTGCGTGGGTCTAAATCCAAATTTGTGGTTAGTCCTGGAAGCCTTACATATGGGTACCCTGCCCCATATCCTCATTAACTCTTAAGGATGGCCTTCCAACTACCAACCTGACTGTTAATTCATTTATGGGTCAGAGTACTGTTGAGATTTTACACCAAGTAGGTACTGGTCCGGTGAGGGTCATCTCAACCATTCTTGGTTTCCCCTCACCATATATCTCATAGCATCCATGGTATATCTTGGAAAATTTCCCCCCTTTCAACAGTTGTGCAACACATATCAAATTTCTATTAATAACAAAAAATGCACCCTTTCATACAAAGGTTCATCAAATCAAACATTCACACATATTTAGTCTGTCATAGTCTCTTGTCCAGTTATAGTTATATTTACAAACTGGGGAAAACAGGGGTATTACAATCTCCTCCCCTTTAAAGGAACATCATCCTTGATTTTCTATCTATCGATGTGCTCTGTATGTACAGAAGTAAACAAAAAGGGATATTCTTGTCTCATGGCATCCTCCATTCCCTTGTAGCCTCCTCTGGGACAAAGTGTTTCCACTGCACCTTGACCTGTGCAATGGTTTTGTTCCTGAGTGGGGTTTCCTTCCTATCTATTATGAATTGAGGTTCTGGCAAGAATTCTCCCTTGGGTTCCACCTGAACCATAGACCATTCAATAATATGATTAGGATCATGTACATACTTCTTTAATAAAAAAACATGGAAAATATTATGTGCTTTCACTATGGGAGGGAGTGTTAGCCGATAGGCTACTAGTCCCACTCTATCCAAAACTTCAAAGGGTCCACAATAACGAGGTGCCACCTTGGCACAAGCTCTCATCCTCAAGGATATTTTCTTGGGTCTAACTCGGAGATACACATGATCCCCTGATTTGAACTCTCTAGGAGTCATTTTCATGTATGCATAGCTCTTTTGTCTATCCTGGGCTATCATTAGATTTTATCTGATATGAATTACTTGTTGTTCCATTTCCTTTAGCATATATGGCATGATTGTAACTCTGTCTATCAGGTTTTTCTAGTTGATTGGAACGTTTCATTCTCTTCCATAGAGGGATTCAAAAGGGATCATTTTTAATGACTCTTGATAGCCATTGTTGTAAGAAAATTCTATCAGTGGTAGGTAGTCCTCCCATTTCTTGGGTTGATGCATTACATGCATCCTCAACATTTCTTCTAATACTTGGTTTAACCTCTCTGTGTACCCATTATCTTAAGGGTGATAGGTTGTACTAAAGAGTAATTTTGTTTCAAAACCAGCAAACAGAGATTTCCAAAAGTTTGAAGTAAACTCTATATCTCTGTCGGATATAATTTCCTTAGGCATCTCATGTACTTCCTTCTTCAATTCACTTTGTCATCTTTAAAAATTCATTTCTCCTCAACCATGAGGATCCACATGATGTGCCACATACCACCGGAAACAACATGATGTATACTATCCATCCATGGGTGTTGTATCTGCATGTGCATTTTCCTTCATGTCCAAATACCTTCATCAATCTTGC
>ML809370.1:139963-160816 GCA_009831015.1 Picea engelmannii
CCATCCATGGGTGTTGTATCTGCATGTGCATTTTCCTTCATGTCCAAATACCTTCATCAATCTTGCGGTCCAAAACCCATGACTAGGGTTGACATCAATGACAACAACCAATCTTCCAACAATACTCAGACATATGACCACCACATGCTCCAGAATGACATTCATTGAGTGATTTCTCAGCTTCATCGTATGTCAGACATTGTCAAAATACGGAGTCCATACCACGACAGTAAAGGGTGTCACCAAGAATAATATATTGACGGGCTTGATACCAAATACGACGATGATCTACATGAGATATATCGGGCTAGAAATTTTGGTTTTGGAGGTAAATGATAATGTCTCCATAATAAATATCATCGGAACTAATCAGAAAGAGAGATTCATCAGTGAAAGAATCTTCTGCCACATTTTCTGTATCAGTAGAGGGAAGGTCACATATTAACTCAACAAAAACCAAAGATTTCTTGGACTTGGATTTTTCAAATTCCAAATCAAACTCATGGAGAATCACTATCCATTTGGAGTATTTTCCCCCTAGAAATTGTCGTGTGAGAATACGTTGCATAAGGCTACAATCATAAATGATTGTGGCTTTGCGCAATAAGATATAGTGATGAAAATGTTGGACAACTTGAACAACAACCATGGCCAATTTCTCCACATGCATGTATTTGATTTCGGTGGTCGTAAGACTCTGACTTAAATATTAAATAACATGTTCATCATGTGAATCATCCTCTTGGACTAGAATCGTGGTGATGATATGATCCGAAGTGGCCAAATATAAGAAATAATCTCGACTATAATCGCGGGGAAATAATAAAGGTGTATAGGTTAAGGCAAGTTTCAAAGCTTCAAAGGCTTTGTTGGCAGTTTCGTCCCATACAAAATCATGAACCTTCTTAAGAATTTGAGTGAAACCTTTCATTAGTTCGAAATAATTGGGAATGAATCATCATAGAAATTTTTCCTTCCCTTGCAAACGTTGGAGTTGGTGTAAGGTAGAAGGAGGAGGAAAATTAATAATAGCTTCAACCTTCAACGGGTCCACCCTAATCCTGTGCATAGAAACAATAAAACCTACAAGTCTTCTAGACTCCACACAAAAAACACATTTATGTGGATTCAATCATATGCGGTAATATCGGCATCAGAGAAAAATGGTTCGTAAGTGTGCCGGGTGATCTTGACGATGCATGGAATGCACCAATAAATCATCGAGGTAAGGTTGTACAATATGCTTAATATCATGAAATGCATAAGACATAGCGCATTGAAAAGTCACACAAGGATTCTTTAGACCGAATGTGAGTTTACGGTATGTGAAGGTACCACAAGGGAAAATAAAAGAAGTCTTGTGTTGATCCACAGGTAAAATATTGATTTGATTATAACCGATAAATCCATCCATCAATGAGAATATTTCACTCCCGGCACAATCGTCAATGATCTGGTTGATGAAAGGGGTTGGATAATTATCTATAGGACAAACCTTGTTAATATCCCTATAATCAACACAAACAAGTCAACGCTGCAAGGTATACAAAACTAGCTTTAAGAAATGTTTCAACTTCGATTTTGATCGCAACAGCTTTTTGTGGATGAACTGGGCAAAGTCGTTGTCGAACAGGTTTAGCATCAGGGTATGTCTTAATTTCATGTACAATGATATATGTATCAATTCCAGGTATCTCTTCATAACTCCATGCAAAAATGCCACAGAATTCTTGGAAAAGGGCCTTGTAAGTTTGGATCTCATCGGGAGAACATGAGGCACCTATATGAACATTTTCTACAATTCCAAGCTTAATGGAAATATCTAAAGGGATGGTGGCTGAAATATTTCTCAAGTTCCCTTCATACAAAACATCACGTGTTGGTTCAGAAACTAGGGGGAAATCAACAATCATAGACAGATTCAAAATATGTTGGTAACTCTCAATAGTCTAAGGTTTGAGGAAGAGAATAAAATGATGATGTCCATCATCCCATGGTGTTTCTTCCACAGACATAACTTCCATGATCGTTTCATCAGTTGGAAATATCATGTGAAATGGATCAGGAGACGTATCATAGAGAGAATGAGGAGAAGGAGTTGTCGATTGAATAGCTTGATAAGCCAATTCTATTGGACTGAGTGGAATTTGGTCGCCATAACGAGGACATTCTTCCAAGCTAGGTACTATTCAAGGGTCATAGGACTCAGGGATTTCACAAACACTAGTCGAAATTATGTTGATAGAAGAGACAAGAGGAGGAGGAAAATTGGGTGGAGGAATGGGAAAAGTTCTTATTAATGAAGAATATTTTAAAAGACCCACACTGACATTCTCATAACTAGAGGTGTTTTTGCTATGAAAGGAACATTACTAGTGCGCGAATCGGAACTAAAAAATGTGAAATGATCTACCGTAACAACTTTACCTTGGTGAGGGAAACGTGTCACACGGAAAAGGGTAGAAACAACTGCTCGCATAGAATTGATTCAACTAGGGCCAAGTAAGAGGTTGTAATCGAGAGGTGCATCAAACACTTCAACCTAAACAATAACCTCTTTTCCTTTTAACACAATAGATAACGCAGGAAGAACACCATAAGGTTTAAACCCTGTATCATTAAAATATTTTAATGTGTTATGTGACTCGGTAAGGATAGGAGATCCAATGGCTTTCCAACAAGTGACGGACATGATGCAAGTCGAAGCCCCTTCATCAACAACTATTCGACAAATATTCTTATTTTCCACAATGACTTGTATTTGAAATGCTAATTGATGAGGGAGTCTTGGAATGTGATCTTCCAAGTCAAATATTATCAAATTCGTATTAGTAGGATCGATTCCACCAATATCCTTTAACAATGCCTTTCATTGAGTAGGACAACTTTGAAGGACTTCGAGAGACGACATCACAGAAGGTGCATGTGCAAGATCTTCTACAATACTATAGTTTTGAGTGGCACGTGCATGTGGGTTAAATGACGACTTACGAACAACGCCCTTAGGAGGCGGACAGATGACTGTATAAGGACTAGTTCGTTCGAGATGAAGAGGACCATTAGGAGATGGAGTTGATGGAGGAGGTTGAGCCAATGGAGGAGGTGGATCATCAACTTTCTATTTAGAAGGAAAATAATATTTGGTTCGAGTAGAGACGACAACTTCATTTTTCTTGGAGTCACCAATACACATAAGTACATAAGAGGTGGTAGAGGGAGAGGGTTGGTCGTGAATAACCGATTGATCTTACTGCTGAGAAGGAAACAGTTGTGACAAAATGATAGGTGTAGGGGGAGTCTCGGTTCCTTGGAGGAACGTAGTAACTTCTGCACGTCTCGAACAATATTTCATGTAATGGTCCTCGCCACAGATAAGACAAGGATAAGGAGGTTTTCACTTTTCCTTATCATCAACAGGCTGAGTTTTGGGTTTATCTGGTTGTTGATTATTAGTTTTATCCTCTTTATTCTTACCCTTCCCTTTCTTTTTTATTTTTATATTTACCGGTAGTTGTAGACTGAACCATATTCACCTCAGAGGTTTTACCGGGAGAAGGACCAGGAGGAGTAGCATTTTGTACATTAGCAGTAGTAGGTTTGGGATTGGAATGATTGACTGGTTTGGACTGAGTCTCAACATGAAAAGTTCCAATCACACCATCAAAAACATGAGAAGCCACTGAAGGCATTGGGGTTGGATTTGTAGATGGGCAAGGAGCATCAAGTCATATAACATTCACGTTTGAGAATAAACAAGATTGAAGTATTGAGCATGACTAATTTCTAGTTATTCAATGATGACACCCCCATGGAAACATCACAGGAAATAGGACCGATGAGTGGTTTGGTAAACCACTCAACCAATAATTGATCAGGAAGGGGAAATTTTATTCATCGGCATCTCCTCCTCCACTCATGAATATGGTCTGAGACATGGGTAGAAGAAGACTATTTAAATGAACTTAAGATTTTGGTTCCTGTCTCATATCGTATCGGTAATTGGTAATGTGTCAAAAAATCCATAGCTAAGGTATTGAAATCATTGAAGAATCCTATGGGAAATTCGATGTACCATATGGCAGCCGAACGCGTAAGAGTGTGTTGGAAAATACGTAATCGGATGGAGTCATCCATCAAGGAATTGGACGAGCACCAAAGATGAAACGTCATAACATGATTATTTGGGTCTTCTCTTGACCGACCGTTAAACTTACAAATGTCATATGGTAATTTGGTTGGTATAACTGGCCAATAAGGAGAATGCAAAATGGGATCATTCAAAATCCTAGATAAATCAGGTAGATCCAAAGTAGCTAGAAATGGCAATTGTTTGTTGACTTGAGGAAACTAGTAATTTTGAGGAGGCAATCTCATAGGTATATTAGTATGACCATAAGAAGTTTGTAAATAGTTAGAGGGTCCAGTCAAATTTGGTGGTGGAGGGTTGTGAGTCAAGTAGCCAACATTTGTTGGTTGATTTGGCATGCTAGCTTGGAGAGGAGCATTAGATTGAAATGTTTGGCCCCAGGTAGGATTTACAGTGCCTGGATAAGGATGCCTTGAATTTGAGGGTACAAAAGAATTGGATTGAAGATGTTTCCCCCCAGTAAGTTGTTGATTTCCTTGGAAAGGAAAATTCCAATATTGGGTTTGTAATCTAGTCGTATACTTCCCGTGAACTGGGTTGTGACCCCCAACTTGGGGTTGTCCCTCAACTTGAGGTTGACCTCCAACATGAAGTTCAAAACCAGGAGTAACCTAATGACTTGTGGCTCCAAGTAAATTGGATCTAATTGGGCCAGGACAATTAGATCCTCCAGGTGGCAGAGGAATACTAGGCCCTCCGGATAGAATCTGGGTAGGAGTGGGAACAAAACCGCTAGCAGCATTATACCCAAGTGGAACAAAAATACTAGGTCCTCCAGATGGACCCTGGGTAAGATTAGCAATTGAAATATTAATAGCATTATACCCAGGTGAAAGTGATGGATTTGATCTAAGCGGAAGTGGTGTTTCAATAGGGGCTTGATTTGTGACCGAACTTTCGACAGAAAAAGGTGCAACTTGAGGGACTGTGGTAGAGCTAGTGAACTAGAGAGGAAGGATTGTATGTGTACCAACAAACAAGGGGTCTTAAACCATAAAAACATTACTTATTGTGCTAGTAAAATGATCCAAAGGTACTTTATAAGCAGTCGAAGTAATGGGTATGTGTGATGACGTAGGTTGGTTTGGACTTATACCTAGTTTATCAAAAATATCGTGTCCCTAGGATGTCCTCCAAAAAGAACGGACTGGTACTGAACTAGGATTAAAAATCCCAGAAGTGTGAATCAGAGTTCTAAATGATTCTCTCTGAAATGGAGGATCATTCACACCGGACTCTACGAAAGGTCCCGGGGGTATTCTAGTATAGTCTTCAGCAATAACGTCTCCCGAAGAGTTAATTCGGAGAAAAATCAGGTCTTGTATAACATTCAATAATGGATTTAAAGGGAGTGATGATTCAACCAATGGAGTAGAACTCCCAATCTCATAGGATACATCGTTATTGACTACTCCTTTTGGAGAGGGGCCCTCTGGTGAATTAGGAAGCAAGAGAGTTGTTAGCACAGGGGAAGACCCAGGGTTCAACTCTAATAGCACACCAACAAACCCTAACTGTTGGCCCTTTCAGAAACACCTGCGAAGCAAATGAGGTGTCACCTAAAGTAGCAATAAGGGGGTTGCAAGACACATGTGTCTACAACTAGAGAAAATCCAAGATGATTCTAGAACAACAACGCAAGATAACCTAGAGATTCTTAACAGTCTTATACTTAGCTTCACGAACAAGTTATAACTTCTTATCTTTAACAAGGAAAATATTAGTGCAATAAGAATATTAAAGACAGTAAATAGCAGGCATCAATCACATGAAATGACAAGTTTTTACGTGGTTCACCCTCTCCCTAGGGCTACATCCACAGAACTGTGTTTATTGATTAAGTAGATGAAAATACATAGTTCTATCTGTGCACTCATCTGTAGATCCTCCTCTCTCTTTCTCTCTATTTTCTCTCCCTGCACACCCAGCTGCAGAGTAGATCTTCACACACAGCGGAAGACCCAAAAATACAAGAATACTCTAAGAAATAACACTTTTTCATCTCAATATTACTATCTCCCTCTCAACTCTTATAGACCTCTTTTTATACATTCCATGACTCTTAGACAACCCTAGACCGAAGCCTAGGTGTCAAAACCCTAGGTCCCAAAATTGTAGGTCCAAAACCCTAGGTCCACATAACTTGCATTTTAAGGGATTCGTCAACTTGTTCTTCCTTCTTCTCCGCGAGGTGCTCCAAAGCACCCATTGGTGTCTTCTTTTGCTTGCTAACTTGTCCACGATCTATCTTCCTTGCTGCTTTGTCTTCCTTGATCTTTTCTTTCAATGGATTTATTTTCCTTACTTCATTCCTTCTTTTATGCTTCTTTAACCACTTCGACCCTTCCTCGATTTGTGTGTCTTCCGAGCACTTCATGCTTTGTATTTCTTCTTCTTTAATCTTTGCTTTCTTCCGTAATACATGACCAAGGGCCAACAGGCTGCCAACACTCACATGTGACTCATCCCGAGTCACTGCAAGGTTGAGCCTTTTGTATTAGTTCGATTGTATATTGTGTGGAGCAACATGTGATTACTTCTATGTCCCTCTCTATCACGTGCAGACTGTCTTTTCTCTGTCTGGTACCCAATATCAACTGCACCTGGTACCTAGAACCTTCTTCCTTTGCTTTTACTGAGAGCTATGAGGCAGCTGGTTGTCACAATACAGCTTTAACCAGCTCCCATTTACTAAACCATCCTTCCATTCTCCATTAAGAGTCTTCAACTATGCAGCTCCACCTTCTGTAACATAGAAAACCTCGAATGGCCCAATCCAATGCGTACTAAACTTTCCTGGATCCTTCATGAAGTTGTTGTCATACATAAGTACCAAATCTCCTTTCTTAAATGTTTTATTCTTGATATGTTTTTCATGGTAAGCCTTTTCACGTTCTTTTTGTACCTATTGATGAAATCCTACAATGAACCTTTCTTCCTCTAGTTCCATCAACTGTGTGAGCCTGTTTTGAACAACTCTAGTGTCATCTATACCTGTAAATGTTGCAATTCTTAAACTAGGAACCAAATATTCCATAGGTACTACTGCTTCCTGGCCATAAACTAAATTAAATGGAGTTTGTGTTGTTAAATTTTTGCAAGTAGTTTGATAAGCCCATAACATTGCTAGAATTCTCAAATCCAAATCATCCATGTTAACACTGCAAATATTAGTTAGCGTTGTCTCCAAAATATTATTGAAAGCTTCGATTGTACCATTCTCCTGTGGGTGGTATGGTGTGCTCTTGTGATGGTGAACTTCAAACTATTGAGTCAAGGCTTCAATATTTTTGTTAATGAAGTGTGTACCTTGATCACTCATAAGGATCTTCAGGCATCCAAATCAGGTTACGATATCCTCAAAGATGAACTGTGTAGCTATAGCTGCACTAGTCCTTAACTACTCTTGCTTATGCCCATCTGGTCAAATAATTTGTAGGAGTGATGATATATCGAGCTCCTGTGTGCTTTCTTGGTGGGTTGATCGGTCCCACAAAGTCAATAGCCCATTTCTCGAATGCCTGTAAAGTTAACTGAGGTGCCAAAGGCATCTCATCCCTTCTAGAAGGCTTCCCTACTCTTTGGCATACATCGTAGGCTCTGTAGTATTCCTTAGCATCCTTTTGTAAAGTAGGCCACCAGAGACCAACTCTGAGAACCTTATGCGCTATCACTTTCCCTGCATAGTGTCCTCATGTGATGCCTTCATGTGTTTGTGCAAGGATCAGTGGTCTTTAAGACCCCATAATACATCTTCTTAAGATCTCATCTGGTCCCATCTTATATAATTGTCCAGTTATAAGTTGAAAATTTGCAGCGCAGACTACCAACTGTTTCTTCTGAATAATTGTATACTTGCGAGGTGCCATTCCTATGGAAAGGAACTGGACTATCTTGGTGAAGTGATCATCAACTTTCTTGATGGCCAACAACTGTGCATCTGGCAGTGTATCATCCAAACTAGTAGGCTCCTCTCCATGTTCTAACCTGGATAAGTGGTCAGGTCCCTTATTCATTCTCCCTGGCTTGACCATAATCTCAAAGTCATACTCCTGGAATAATAATATCCATATGCATATTCTTCCCCCCAACACTAGCTTGTTGACTAATTACTTCAATGCAGAATGATCAGTAAACATATTAAAATGTCCTCCCAACAAGTAGTGTCTAAATTTTTGCATCGCATATATCATAGCTAAGCCTTCTCTTTCAGTGGTTGTATAATTTATTTCAAATGTAGAAAGCTGTCGGCTAGCAAAGGCTATAGGGTGATCAATATCTCCTACACCCGGTTGTGCTAAAATTTCTCCTAATGCAACGGATGAAGCATCGACATGATCATGGAATTCCTTACTCCAATCTGGAAAAATCAAAATAGGTGCAATAAACATTTTCTGCTTGAATGTGTTGAACCTCTGTTCGCATTCCTCTGTCCATTGAAACTTACTATCCTTCTTTAATAGATTTTCCATAGGTGTTGTTATCTGTGTGTAACCCTTAATAAAATTTCTATAATATCCAGTGTGTCCCAATACAGTGTGCAGCTATCTAACTGAAGTAGGGGGAGATAGATCAACAATGATAGAAATCTTGGAAGGATCTACCAACAACCCCTGCTTACACACAATGTGTCCTCAAAACACTCCAAAAGGTAAAAAGAAAATACACTTCTTCAAGTTCAGGGTAATCTAGCATTACCTGCACTTATCCAGTATTAGTCTCAAACATTCAATGTGATTTTTCAATAGACTAAAAACGGTCCATTCATCAAAGTATGCCTCCAAAAACTTATGTAAAAATTCCTTAAATGCTTCGACCACCACCCTGGAAAAGATCATTGGTGCATTCTTCAAACCAAAAGGCATCACAATGTAGTGAAAAGAACCCCATTATGGTGCAAATGTAGTCTTATGTCTGTTCTCTTTAGTAATTTTGATCTGGTGATAGCCTAAAAATCCATCTATGAATGAATAAACTTCTTGTCCTCCTACATTATCTAGAACTTCATCAGTAAAAGGTGTAGGAAATGGATCATGTAAACATGCATCATTCAGTTTCCTTAGATATACACAAATTTTGATTTCTCCTGACTTTTTATCTTGGACCACTATAGGGCTGATCCATTCAGATTCTTCAACTGGTTCTATGATTCTTGCTTCCAACATTCTATCTAAGTCAATCTTAACTTTCTACTTGTACTTGGGATTCAGTCTGTAAGGCCTCTGCTTGATAGGCCTTGCATCTTATTTCAAGGGAATCTTCATTTCTCCCATGGGAAATTTAATTCCCTTCATGTCTATGAACTTGGTTGGGAACAAGTCCCGATACTCATGCAATAATTCTATAATCTTACTAATAGTAGCATCATCCCAATAGTCTCCAATATTTTCCAACTTAGGTGCTTGTTTTTTTCCAATATTAACTTTCTTGATTTTAATGGGTTTCCCAACAAAAGGAAATTCAATCCATGGCCCTTCTATGTCTTTTTGTCCTTCAGTTTCTGAAATGTTCACATTCCTAGGATCATCATCTTCATCAGCATCAATATTATAAAAACCCTGTAACCGCTGAAGAGGTGCAGTCTATTCATCTTCTTCTTGTTCACCAGGGGGGTTAGGTGCCTCCTCAAAGACCTTCTGTCTTACAATTTGTAAAGCCTGATCTACTTTGGGGTACTGACTTTCAAATAGGAAAATAGCTATAAATTTATGGGTCATACCATACCAATATGTAGTGACTAAGCATAGTTCTTCTTGAAGATACCAGTAATTAGGCGTAGTATCTAAGGTGTTAATGCACCTATGTACCCACTATTCTTTAGGAATGTTTCTCCAGGATTCCTCACAACTTCGCACATGGTTCTTAGGAAAAATTTGACCTATGTATCGAACTTTGCAACCTTCAACTTGGTCTGAAAAGTGCACTATCAACAAGGTGTGACATTGTACCCACTCCGCGATGTTCTTCTTGTGTGCTCCCCAGCATCTAGTTGGCGTTGCTTTCAAGGCTTCATATAGTGCCAACAACCTCTATTGTCTTGGTACAATTCCTTCAAATTCAAATAGAAATGTCTCTAAATTATTCAAGCCATCAAATGTAGGAAGATTACTTACTTCTGTGTCAATCCAACGAACTGCCTTGGTCAATCCGGCACACCTCCGCATAGAGACTTCATACATTATTCTTTGCCAATTTTCCAATGCTTCTTTTGAATCTAACGAGCATGCACTCTCACTTTTCCAACTTAGATTTCCATTTGTTGTAGGATTAATATAATATTTTTGTCCACCTGTCATTTTATAGATGTTCTCTAACTCATAGGTGTGGTCTTCTTCTCTTATAGGTTCTGTGTACTGTGACCTTCATCAGGGTCAAGAGGTGCAATGACCTTAAGGCCATCACCTTCAAATGTCATTCTTCTCTTTTTTAGGTCAACAACAATCAAATTGTTGAAAGCCCAATCAATACCCAACAACGCAGGATAAGGACAACTATCATTAACAATCTCAATCACTTCGACGTCTGCAAATGTCCTTACCTTGTCGATGTCCATGGGGACATGCTCTAGTCTTCCAAAGGGGCTCACCGCCTGCTGATTAGCCATCCTAAGCCTAATAGGAGATTAAATCAATTTAGGTTTTCCGATCAATTCCCAAGTCTGCTTCATCATAAAATTTACTTCTAATCTCAGGTCGAGGACTACATAGTTGATGTCGTAGTCTCCAATCTTAGAACTAAGGTGCAGTTCCTTTCTTGTCCTCCTTTTTCCAGATACTTGATTCACAGCTCTATTCAGTAGAGGGTCTACTCTTCCAATTTCATACTGTCTTATCAAGTGTTGTAGTTCTTGCAAGACTCTTTTATTTTTAATCAAATTAATGCAAGTATACAAGAAGTCCATAAGCTTGCTTACCTCTTTCCCCTATCTAGGTAGGGCAGACTGATCAAATGCTGGAGGCATTTCACATTCCATTACTTTCAGTTGTGCCCTAGACGAAGAAGAATGTTCACCTACAAATTCTCTTATTACTTCTTCAAAAGTATGTTTTTCTTTCCTTGGATCAAATAATGGTGCCTTCTCTAAATCTCTTCTAATCTCGGACCCATCTATAGTCTTTCCTGGGGTCGCCCTGTCTTCTCCTGTGAAAACGCCTCCTCTCGTAATGACAATGACTCTGGGTTCCTCACTGCAAGGTCCAGCTGATATTAGTTGGACTTGTTGGTTTCCACCTCACCTTTCCTGAAGTTTAGCTAACAATACTGGACAGTCTTCAATGACATGATCAAATGAATTATAGTAGCTGCAAGTAGTACAAGGGTTCTGAAAATCCCTTGCCAAATGACCTAGCTAGGAGCAGTTATAGAAAATGCTCTGACCTGGACCTCGACCCATGCCTCCTCGTCATCCTCTTCCTCTGAACCCACCATGAGGATTGAAGTTTCCTCTTCCTGTGGAATTGAAATGCATAGCATTCCCTTCTTGTTGTAATTCTCCTTGAATTCTATATGCATCCATTGACATTTCATGCATGTGGTCATAAGCCCTACAATCCTTCTCATCATGCCCCATAGATTTACAGAATGTACAATAAAGATTGATGGGTGTTTGGACATATTTCTGCATATAATAACATTCACCAGGGCGATGTCTATTTCTACATACCTCACACCATGGTAAAGTAGCCTGCTTCAAAGGATTAGGGGCTCCAGAGGCCAAGTATTCATTAAATAAAGGATAGTGGTATTTTCCATGGCCCTCTACTTTACATATGATACACCATATGTCTTCTCTTTTCTCATTTCCTTTATCTTTCTTTATGTTTTCAACCTGTAAAGATAAACTAGTTAACTGATTCAAAATCTGACTCATACCTGGACTGGATTCTCCTACAGGGGATTCTTCTAGTTTCATAGAAATCTCTAATGCCTCATCTTGTGAAGCGACCTTCTGTTGCATCAGAGGAACTCTAATGTGTGGCAGGAGGGCAGCGATGAACCATTCCTTATGTTGTTCATCTGGAATTTGAAAACTTAAATGGCCCGTCAAAGTCTTAAACCTCTTATCAAACTTCCAAACAGGTTCAGTCACCTTCTGCTTGATTTCCTTCAACTCTGTAATGCACTGTGACTCCGACTTGGGATTCTTGAACTCTACACTCAACACAGTCTTAATGTCATTCAATAGTTTAGGTTGTACAGATCCTATAACAAACTTCATATACCATCTCAAGGCGTGGTCCCTCAAGGTAGTACTAAATTGAGCTCTCTTAACAGCTTCATCGATGACTTTCTTAATGCTCCATACAGCTTCACATAAGAACTAGTGCTTGTCAGGATCCTTAGATCCATCTCCTCTGAAAATGGGTAACCTCATTTCATCTGCCATGGATTTTCCTTGGTTTCTCGACTGATTATGTACTAAATTTCTTGTAACAGTACTCTGAGTGCTCTGATTACTCTGGTTATTGTGTGCTACTAAAACAACAGGGGGCATAGAAATACTTACTTCGACGGTAGGTTCAATACCTGAGGTTTTTGGTTCTTCTCGGCAAAGTTCTTTGGTCTCTACTTCCTCTGCCCTTGCGAACTCTAAATACTCTTCACGTAATAGCTCTGCTTCTTCTCCACTGTAGAATCCCTCATCTTGTGTTAATGGCTCGTAACTCTGTTTAAACAGGTTCACAAGAGGAACCTCTCTGAATGGTCTCCCATTGCACATGTATCCAGCTTCTGTGTCACTCTCGATGTTTGAATTCTTTAACATTAGCTTTAAACTTAAAATTATTACTATATCTTCAAGATATTCTTCTCATGCAATAACATCTTAATCCTCAACTTCAAAAATTGTAGAAACTTTCCTCTAGGTCCCTTGAAGAAATACATCTCTACTTGGCTATATGAATCTACTCTATCGATAGAAAACTCAGTAATGTACCCTCCAATAGTGCTATCAAAACATAGATCCACCGCTCTAGACATAGCGTTATCAACCCTCTTGACTTTCTTAATCAATGCCACTCTCAAAACCACAGGTGGTCTAGATCTGATCTCAAACTAAGTGTTTGCTAATCTAGCTAACCACTCGTACAACTCCTTATGAACTCCTGCAAAGAAAATCTCATGTACATCAGTAAAGATGTACCTTCCCAACCAATCTTCTGTATTGAGCTTCGTCGAAGCTCCTTTCCTATTCTTCTATCCAGTTCTGAATTATTTTCTTCGATGGAAACCACCTTGACATTCCTTCACGAAGATCCTGGTCCCGGCAACAGAACCATTTGTTGGCACAGGGGTAGATCGAGGTTTCAACTCTAACAGCACACCAACAAACCCTAACTACTATCCCTTTCATCAACACCTGCAAAGCAGATGAGGTCTCGGCTAAAGTAACAATAGGGGGGTTGCAGGACACAGGTGTCTACAACTAGAGAAAACACAAGATGATTCTAGAACAACAACGCAAGATAACCTAGATATTCTTAACAGTCTTATACTTAGCTTCACAAATAAGTTATAACTTCTTATCTTTAACAAGGACAATATCAGTGCAATAACAATATTAAAGACAGCAAATAGCATACATCAATCACATGAAATGACAAGGTTTTACGTGGTTCACCCTCTCACTAGGGATACATCCACAGAACTGTGTTTATTGATTAAGTATATGAAAATACACAGTTCTATTTACGCACTTAGCTGCAGATCCTCCTCTCTCTTTCTCTCTATTTTCTCTCCCTGCACACCCAGCTGCAGAGTAGATCTTCGCACACAGCTGAAGACCCAAAAATACAATAATACTCTAAGACATAACACTCTTTCATCTCAATATTACTATCTCCATCTCAAATCGTCTATACCTCTTTTTATACATTCCATGACTCTTAGACAGCCCTATATCGAAGCCTAGGTGTCAAAACACTAGACCCAAAACCCTAGGTCCAAAACCCTAGGTGCCAAAACCCTGGGTCTACATAACCCAAATGTTAAGGGCTTCGTCAACCTATTCTTCCTTCTTCTCCATGAGGTGCTCCAAAGCACCCATTGGTGTCTTCTTCCGCTTGTTGACTTGTCACGATCTATCTTCTTTGCTTCTTTGTCTTCCTTGATATTTTCTTTCAATGGATTCTTTTTCCTTACTTCACTCCTTCTTTTATGCTTCTTTAACCACTTCAACCATTCCTTGGTTTGTGTGTCTTCCGCACACTTCATGCTTTGTCTTTCTTCTTCTTTAATCTTTGCTTTCTTCCTTAATACATGACCAAGGGCCAACATGAGCATATTCTTTCAGTTCTTTCAGAGGCAACCCATGCATCCTATGTGAACGACGAGGGTCGATGTTGGCCACACCCAAAAAAGAATAAAAGAGATCTATGGCCAACTAGAGAAACAAACAACACTTCAATAATAAAATCTAGATATCAATCATACAAATAAACCTTCTTATTTTGAAATCACTAGTTGGTGATGAAATCCAACGTCACGAAATCAAGACAAGAAGGGGTTGGGATAAAGCGGGTGGAAAATTTACATTGACAACCTTCTTAACAGACTTACGCCCTGGTGAAATCTCCTACACAAAATCGTGGGTATACCCTCCAAGGAGCCTAAGTGAGTTTATCCAACATCGATTCCAGGTACCATGAATACTTTCCCCTCCACAGTCACCTTGTGTGAAGACCCTAAAGAGATAGGCTACTAAGGTTACCAATTACGACAATGATGCCTGGGGAAGCAGTCAAAAATGCGATATACACTAAACGGCAGGGTATCTAAGCCCAAAATCACCTTGAGAAGGTTTGCACAGGATTTTCTTCTCAAGCGACCCCCAATAATACGCACATTCACTACACTAAGACCAACAAAGCAAGGTGAGTAACTATGTCGGTCCTAATGTGACCTCGTGATTGACCCTTGTGTTAGAAGGGATTCCCAAGAAAAAATGTAACAAGTGGATTTGACTCTCCCTATCACAAGATACCATTGTCTGTTTTGATGCTTTGGAGAGTATTCCTCACAACCTATTCCAAAGCGCTATCCCTAGCTAATGTTGGTGTATAAGAGTTCTAGAAAATAAAAGTTACTAAATAGATTTTAAAATTACACTTAATTTTAAAGGTTGTTGTTTAACTCAAAAAGGAAGCGGAGATGAAACTGATGAAGTTTTTTACCTTGACTCAAAAATATGCAAAGAGAGATGAAATGTTTTTTTTTTTTTTTTAAATCAAAATACAAGAAATTGCAAAACACAATTCCTTTAATCTTTTGAACAATCTTGATACCGAGCAATCAAAGCTATCAAATTTTCCAAGTTTTCTCTTTTGAAACAAACACTTAATGCAAAAAATCTCTTGTAAACACTATCAAATTTCAATTCTTTTTCTTTGCAAATAAGAAACAAAGAGCTGAACCAAAGAAAAAAGAAAATTTGTTCATGAAAATGAATGCACTCACAAGGAAATTCCCCAAAATTTAATCATAATGCAACCAAAAATATAAAATCAAGAAAACTCATTTGTTTAATGAAATCAAAATCGTTTTCTAATCAACAACAAACCAAAACTCACAAAAACTAACAACTTATCTAACAAGCACTCAAGAATGAAACCTAGAGATTATACCCTTACAACAAGAAGTGAAAGGTAAAATTGTAAAGCTTATGAAAACGATTCCCAACACTTGAGAAATGATCAAATTCAGTTTAAAAATTGCAAAGTAAGCTTTGAAGAATCACCCAACGGGACCAAAAATGCATCCCAAGAAATGATCAACAATCTAGGAAAAGAGGAAGAAATAGACTGTCACTCAAAAATTTCTTTAGGAATCATCGCAAGGAGTAGAAAGACACAGTGTGATGTCGTCACACTGGTTTTCACGGCAAGGTGCGACAATGACTAAAAATCAAGGAAAAATAAACAGAGAATAGGATTTCCTAATGAACTTTCAAGACTAGGGAGTCAACATGGATCACCCAATGACTCAAAGAATGATGAATCAACCCAAAGACGGAAAGAAAAAAGAAAAAAGGAAGAAAAGAACAAAAAAGGATGTTCCCTAGTATGGTCACCAATTTTATTATCGGACAAATCGATAAGTGTTGACACAAACTAATCTCCCTAACTTCAACAAGAAATTAGAAAAAAACATAGCAGAATACAAGCTTCTCCTTAGATTTCATTGTAATGTAAGCTAGTGCAAAGAGGGACAAATGACATACCGTTTAAACGTTGTTTGATCCTCGCTAGTATCTTCCTTGTTCCATCTTTGGATTTGTGGGATGTTGAACATGTTAATAAGTACAAACCAACAAAGAGAGAGTACAAAGATATATATATTCCAATGAAACCTATGCATAAGATCAAGGAGTTACATAATAAAAATGGAGACACTTTTATAGGGAAGAAATGTATCATTGCATTATATTGATGAAAGTGGAGAATACAACCTATTCCTTGATGTTGCAAGGTCCCTTCCAATGGCCCTTTGCTTCAACACACACACCTTTTCTCCAATGCTTTTTATGAAGAGTATTCACAACCTGACTTGGAAAGCTAAAGCAAAGCTATCACAAGTACAATCTTCAGCAAAATTCTTCATGCATAAGCCAACTTATCATTTCCCATGAGAGATCCCTCTTTATATAGAGTGAAGAGGGAGGGATGAAGAGATTAGGACGATCCCACTAAATCATAGAAGTGAGTGAGATCCAAACCGATTGGAGGCCACCTCATCCTTTCGGAGATTCCATTCTATAACCTTCAAGAATTTCACCTTTTTCCTTTGTTTAAGCATTGTCGCACCCTAAACACAAGCCGCCTATGATGACATCGCATTCCACTGTGGTGCAGCATGCAACGATCAAGCATCGTTGCCCCCTTAGCATAAGGCAAGGTGCGACGATCTTCTTTTGTAGGGTTTTTGATAAAGGAGAGATGATTCTATTTCCCAGGGAGAACGTCTTATTTATTCAGTAGCTTCAGGGAACAGAGGAATAAGCAATACCCGTATCATCAGTTGATCACAAGGGTGACCAAAATAATGTGTAACACCCCTCACTACTCTCCTTAAAAAGAATGCTTCGGGTTGGACTCCCATAATTGATCAATCCTTCCAAGCCTTGAAAGAGGCTATGTGCATGACCAAGACTCTTTTTTTGGAATGTGATTCTTCTGGGAAAGGAATTGGGGCATTTCTCATGCAAAATGGAATACCTTTGGCTTTCACTAGCAAACAAATCTTTGAGCGACACTAGGGAAAATCCACCTATGAAAAGGAAATGTTGATTATTCTACATGCGGTGGATCTATGGTGTCCTTACTTGCTTGGGAAACACTTCCAAATTAAAACGAATCATCGTAGCCTCAAATATTTCTTGGAACAACGAATTTGATCCCTGGAGAAACATAAGTGGTTGATCAAAATGTTTGGTTATTATTATGAGAACATTTACAAGAATTGCAAATAAAATGTAGTTGTTGATTCCCTTTCAAGGAAATATGAAGAAGAAGGGTCCCTCTTCTCACTCTCCTTCCTTGTATTTGATTGGCTAAATGTCGTTCACTAGGAATGGTTCCAAGATCCCAAATTGTCTCACCTAATCCAAGAATTGCAACAATATCCCCATGCATCTTTGGGATCCTCTTGGCACAATGAGGAGCTTCACTACAAAGGTTGCATGTATTTATGCCCACAGTCTCACCTTAAATCCACTATGCTCTATGAACTTCATGCTTCACCAACAATCAATCATTGAGGTTTTCAAAAAACATATGAAAGGATTAAACGTTCTTTTTTCTAGGAAGGCATGAAACAGGACATTTGCACTTTTGTGGTTGAATGTGATACTTGTCAACACAATAAGGGAGAATAGTCAAAATTCCAGGCACACTGCAATCTCTTCCTATTCCACCTACTATCTAAATAGATATTTCTATGGACTTCATTGTCATCTTATCCAAATTTGGCAACAAATCCATCATCATGGTTTTAGTAGACCACCTTTCCAAATATGCTCATTTATGTGCCCTCCAACACCCATTCATGACATCCATGGTGGTTCAAATTTTCATGAATAATGTCTTCAAAATTCATGGCATGCCCCATTCTATTGTATCTGACCATGATCCAACTTTCACCAACAACTTTTGGCCAGAATTGTTCAAGTCACAAGACACACAACTTCATCACAACTCAACCTATCATCCCCAGACTAATGGTCAAACTAAAGTTGTCAAAAAGTGATTGGAAACATATTTGAGGTGTTTCATGTCTGAAAGACAAACTCAATGGGATCAATGGTTACCACTCACTGAATGGTGGTACAACACATCTTACCATGTTGTCACTCACATGTCTCCATTTGAAAAAGTCTACAGTCAAAATTTGTCTTATTTCTTCTCCTACTTGTCCAGTCCTCCAATGATCCGTCAGGATTTTTCGAATGACTTATGGTTGAGTTTTTATTTGCATGCGTTAATTAACCATTGAGAAACTTAACGAAAGAATGAGAGAAAAAAATGAATTATACAGCCATATACATATATGCACTCTTCTCGTCGCTGTGTGAGCAAAAAGTGAGTGCTTACATGCCTAGTTGGGCTCTGCTAGTCATGACAGTTGTATGGTAAAAAGTTAGAAAGAAAACAACAAAGCTATTAACAAGAATTAAACAAAAACTAAATGAAACTATGAGCATAGGAACAAAAATAAAAACAAATGAAAATGGACCATTATCACCAATATATAAGCTGGTCTGATTGATGAAATCCAAAGATACACAAAGGAGAAAGAGGACTTGGGTCCCTTCACTCTCCAATGGAAGGCTCTTGAGGCCCTCAACTGATTGCTCTCCTTACAATGAAAGATGAAAATATGAGTGAAAGAACTCCAAGCTTCTCCACTCTAGTGAGAGATGGAAAGCCTATGAAATGGTGTTGATTATGTCTATTGCCAAAGAATGAGTCTATAGCAATCTCAACAGCATAACAATACAAAGAATTCCTTGAAGAAATGGTGGTCATTCATGGCTTTTTATAGCCAAGCATTGGGTTATTATGCAACCTCTTTTGAATGTGAAAAGGAGCTCTTTAGGGCACAATTAGGTCTTTGACCAGCCTCCCCACACAGATTGAGCTCGGATTTGATGTCAAATCGACTTGGGAGCCGATCCATTAGTGGTTGGGAGGCCGACCAGTTTCATAAATGCGTCGTTTAGCAGGCGCGCGGGTTTTGCACCCCACAGCAGCGCATATGCGCTCCAGGTACGAATATGTTGCGCGCACGCGCGCGCCCCGTGGGTGCAAAGCGCCTTGTAATTTTTTGGCCATTTTGTATAGTTTTGACCCTTTTGTTGTGCTGTGGAATTAATCCTTGTGCCATGAATGACTGTTTTTCTGTGTTGACGATGCGGAGTTCTTGTCTCCCTGTGCGGACGAAATTTCAGTGATAACAAATGCCCCCTGATGGATGAGGTTAGGAGCAAAACGTATAGCCGAAATTCATCAATGTTTCTTTTACTGAGAATGGTGGTGTAAGGGAGAGCAAGAGTGAGACCGTATAGAGCAATCCATGGGAGAATAAAGGAACCTGTAGATCCGACCTTCCACAAGGTGTGAAACAATATACAAATGTGTACAAATGAGGCGGGCATGCCCCATGCTCGTGTGATGTAACTCTGAAGAAAAAATGTCTGAATTGTTGATGTAGACGACTGCAGCGCCCTCGGGGGCGGAATGATAAAGGCAGAAGACAATGCTGCAAAGGAACATAGTCTGAACCGGTGGTAATGGTCGCGGAAGTAAACAACGACAGTGATGTGGACAGTGGTGGCCCTACCAAGTTCAGAGGTCTTCGGCAATTGAGGATAAAAACTGCAATAGTCGCAAAGTAAGACCCACCGCGACATGAGAAAGTGTTGGCGTCGAATGTTATGGGGGTCAATGACATCAGGGAGCAATGGTGTTTCCCCCTGTGCCATCCGAGATCGCTCATTGAATGGGAAATGAGGACCAAGATACTGTCGCCCTTTTGGAAAAGTGTGCTGATGTCGACAAAAGGGAGACGCGACTCCCAGGAGTGAAAAGGTACTCCGTGGAATCTACTGAGGTGATGAAGTGGCAGAGATATATGGACGAAGTCAAAAAGTGGGATGACTCAAGACTGCCCTTGGTTGGAGGATATCGGAGAGAAACAGTGGCCGCAACCATGGAACAAGGTCGAGTGTCAGGGGGATGCCAAGACTGAGGATAAGTTGTGCTAGAGGCGAGACAAGGTGAACAACTTCAGAGGATAAATGGTAAGTGACCTGGGTAGTACTCTGAAAATATAGATGATGTCAGCGAGGGGGAATGAGAAGTGATGCTCCAACCAAGGGTGACATGGGTTGCGTGTGGCCAAAAAAGGAAAGAAGGTCGCCAATGGTGACGACCACAGTAACGAAGTGGAAATGGCTGAAAATAAAGGTGTTTGTACAATGAATAATGAATAAATTTGGGAAAGATGTACAAAATACAGAAACGGGTGCCCCAGTGTAAAATGAGTGCCCCTGATAGGGCAGAAATGTCAGTGACAACGGATGAAGGGTGGGGGCCCCATTGGCGAGTTTCTGTATGAGGTAGGTGAAATGAAGATCGGTTCGCAGATGGGCAAACTGATAGTGGGTGAGATGGAGGGTTCATGATCCTGCGGGTGTGCAGGTAAAAACGAAC
>ML809370.1:218240-232888 GCA_009831015.1 Picea engelmannii
GAAAGGTGAGGTGCCTCCAAAGTGGTCGCTTGATGAAGATGCGCCTGATGCTATCGGCAGGCGTTGAAGGATGTGGGAAAAATTCTCCATCATTTCGTCCCTCTGTCGCATGAGAGCTTGCTCAAGCAACAGACTGATAGGATTGTCTACTCCATCATTTTTCTTTTATTCCGCCATTGAGGGTTTCTTGGGTGTATGAGAGCGATTTTCCTCAAGAGAGACAAGCTCAAGACCCAACTTTCTATACTCAGACCTCGTCGGGGACATGCACTGAAAAACGATCAAGAGCAGCCTGCTCTGATACCACTTATCCGGATTATTTTCGACACGGAATGAGAGCGGAGATATAATAAATAAATGCATAGAGATGTTGCAAATATTCAATAATATAATAGAAATGTATCAGATATGCAACCATAAACATAGATATACAATAATACACGATTTCTATTAATCAGAGAAATATACAGAGACTGTAAAAATACAGAGTGAAAGACTCGCTAGAATGGTGGCAGCTTATCTCTGAGAAGAGATGTGACGGCTACTCGCATTCGCAAGAGAATGATTACAATGAGGCTCTGAAGGCTCTTTTACAATAAATGGGAATGCCAAAAGTCGCAAACATCCAAAAACCTAACCCTAGGAGATGAAGCGCCAAAAGTCATGTGGGCCCCATTTGGGTAAGTGAGTACATCAACTTCCCGGGGTCGTAACTTTTGCATACGATCTCCGTTTTAGGCGTGTGATAGCTCGTTGGAAAGGTATCGTTAAGTAAATTCATTTTGGGGGCTCAATCATGCCTTTTGATATCATTGATAACCTCGATCTCGAAAAAACTTCATTTAGGCCCTCAAAATGGCCCCGGAAGTTAAAACCTGCTAAAAATAGTAAATTGCCAAAATTGCTAGAAAGCCATTTTGAGCCATTTGGAAAAGGTGCGTGGCCATCGATATCCACCTGGATCAGGTTTTCTTTAGAAAAAAAAATCCATACACTTATAGGTCAATTAAATATTAGAGAGGAAGAAGCAAATATAGTTCTTAAGTACCAAAATGGACCTTACACCAATACATCCCTTGGAAGATGGAATTCATGGCATGAACACAATTAGAAATGCTCATAGATTCACAATAAATATCCAACAAAAGTGCAATCTCAAACAATGCACGAACTCTTATGTAATTATCATGAATAGCAATAATAAAACATGGGCCACAATGCAAACAAAATTACATATGCTAAAAAAACATGCACCAACCAAAAAAGGAAGGAATCATGAGTCATTTCCGATAGAAGAGGCAATACATTGGTAATAGGTACAACATTAATAATATTTACAATAATGACAAATCAAAGTGTGGTTTGTGTTGGATGTTTTAAAATCGATAAAAAATCTTCCGATATAAGATCAAGACATGGGAAATCATAACAACTTCTACACCCAAATCCTTAAGCATTGTTATTCTCATAACGCACGTGGACTCATCTCCCTCATCTAAGAACAAATGAATTAGAGGAAGAAAAAGCATGTTTTCTTAATAGTTAAACATGGATAACTCATCAATAAATTCTTCATTTCATCATGGAAAACCAAAGTAAAAAAAAAAAATGATTCCCTTGGATACTAATCAATCACAAAAATCAACCACCCACACCCCCACACACTACATCTAGTGACTTGGTTCCAAGAAAAAATTGTACAACACACACCGGTGCATCTTTCAATGTACCATCTACCCCTAGGAGGAAGAAGTGACACATGGTCTTGCAATTCTAGATATCAATCACATGCTTATTGTAACACCCCCGGTTTTAGTCCCCACAAATTATAATGTAATTTTATAAATGTGATTTAGGTTAGTGAGTCGATGTGTTGGGGCAAAGAGCATGTATTGGTTTAATGTGGTCAGAGGCCGAATTGTATATTATGTGCATTAAATAATCAACAAAAATAGTAATCACTAGCTATGATACAAGAGGGATGAAAACAGTGGGAGGTTATGATTTCACAAGAGAGAGGGGTCCAAGGGGGAATTATTCATGGATATTAATCCAACCCACATTCCTGAAATTATTATCATTGTGTATAAACCTTCTATTTGTTGTTGAGTGTTCCCAAAGCCAATCATTAAACTCTTGTAAGAGGGTGGGTGTGAGAAGTCACATCCCATATTTATTAGAGAGTATGGGTTGAAGTACAATCATCTTTGGCAAGAGTGGGAGTCAAGCAAGCAAGGGAGAAGAAGGTAAATTAGTATGCAGAATGGAGAAAAATTTTACAGGCATATTTTGGGTAGCAAGGGAGGAGTTGAGTGCTAGGAAGAGAACCAGCCATGTTGTGCTTGAAGGTAGCCATGGTTTGGTTGTGTTTTATGTTGAGAAAGAGGCCCATGTGCTTGTAAATCAAGTTGTAATCCTGTAGAGCATTTTCCTATTGAGGAAATGGCTCAAGAGACTTGTGAAGTTATGGTGAGAAATCTTGGATTAGTTGGGAGGATCATGGTCATCCAAGTGCACTGGAGCCCTAGGGGTAAGTGGGAAGGCCCAAGTGACTGTGTGTAGTGAAGGGGGATTCCATTCCTTGGGTTGTGCAGGTTGTGGGGATCAGAGTGGAACCTGGGTTTTGGGGCTACTGTGTGTGGAGAGCAGACAATCAAGAGCCTGGACATATCTCCTTGTGGACTCATAGCCTCAACTCAAGGGTGGCCTGTTGTTGGGAGAAAATGAAAAACAACACCTTTGGATGGAAGGTTCATTCTTTGTACACGGCTAGTCAATTATTATACATACAAATAAGTTATTTGTTATGCTATTATGTTTATTTCATTGTGCAAATGGTGTCAAACAAGAATTTTGGATACAATTTTGAGGAAAATCCTAATGATGGAGGAGATGCACAGCAACAAAAGAAAGAAGAGAAGGAAAGAGAAGAGTGCACAATAAATGAACATTTAGGATAGAAGTCTGTAGTAAAAGCATACTTTCCAACAAATAGAAAGAGAATAAAGCAAGAAAATAAAACAAGAGAAGAAAGAAGAAAGATAAAGCAAGCAAAAAGGAAGGACAACAATTTGACATGCAAAAGTAGCAAGAACAACATTCGGGAATGAAAAAGAAGCATGCAAACGCAAAAGCAAGAAAATCACTCCCGAGCAAAGAGTGAACATGAGTTGTAATGAGTCAAAATGAATTATAATTGGGCTTTGAGGATAAGCAAGTAGGTTTTTTAGCCCTGGATCACATGATATAAATATGTAATGGGTCGGGTAGAATAGGTTGTTGAAGGCTAAAGGTTGAAGGTTGGAGAAGAACTAATGTGTTGTTGATGTTGAGAGAATAGATTAAGTATGAGAGAGGAAGTCTATGTCCGAGTGGGAAAGGAGAGTTTCAAAGAGAAGCTTGCACTACAGAGTGGCTAGGTAGGGTGGGAACTGATAACATGATGAATATGTTGTAGCACAGTGTGCAAGCCTGGAATGGTTACATAAAGCATAATAAAGAAGCTATTCATTGTGGACATAGCCCAAAGTTGGGTGAACCATGTTAACTTTGTGTCTCTATGTGTGTGATTCATGTGATTGTTTATGAATAATAGGTTTATGCATGTTAGACCAGATCAATTTACTATATGATCATTGCGAAATAATTATGGATGTTATGGTGAATAGTTTATGTTGCAATCTGCATCACTATGGTACTGCATAAAATCAATTATTAAGTAACCAAGGAATAACAGACACAGGATAATGCACACAGAGTAGACAAGTAAGAATGAATAAGATGATTGCCTCCCATCCCCTCATTCCTGCAGAAACTTGGTTCCTCCAGCCCCAATAGATGCCTCAAGTGAGACTTCACTTTCATGCAGGGGATGTCGAAAGGGCCAGTATCTAAAGGGTTTTGTTGGTTAGATAACTTGAACCTAGGGTCTTACAATCGCACACCAACAAATGGTTTTGTTGCCTGGACACGAAATCTGTGATTGAGGGAATGTTTTGGAGGCCAACTAAGAAAGAGATTGTGGAATGGCTAGAAGGGAAGGAACGATAATTTTCTCAAAAAGAGAATAGAAACCCTCGGATGAGCGATCAACAATGGATGCAAAGGCACGTGTACATAGATATGCATGAAATTTTCTTTGGAGAATTTTCGATTATCGTAACTGAATGATCAGAAATATTAGTGGAGAATATTGGAAGATACCGAACTATAGCATTGAGGAACTGGACTCATGAGTTAGTAAGGCAGTTGAATTTTTTAGGTAATAAGAATTCTTGTGTAGTTGATTTATGGTTGGACAGTATATTGGGAGGTTATATTACAAAATTTGTAGTGGATTGTACCCAGTCATACAATTTTGCTGAAAGGGATTTCTTCAAGGGTATGCGTGGAAGGTTTATGAAATAATTGGGTACCTAGATAAAGATATTGTTGTGCGACAAGTGCGTGATGACAATGGAATATGACTGCTAAGGGGTTTCGCGCACATATGGGAATTTGGGGATGACAAGATGATAGTCTAAAGGTAGGAAAGAATGAAGGAAGAAATGAAGAAGGAAGGGAGGGACTAAGGCTGCATAGAATTGAATAAGCGGTATCAAAAGAGGAAGACGAGTTTCAAGTAATGCGCAATGGAAGAAGGTACAAGAGGCTGAAGACTGGGGCTAAGAAAGGAGAGTCATGTAGTGATCCTAAGGGAAGAGAACCCTGCACAAAAGTCCAAATCGTAGAAATATAGATTATAGAAGGAGAGGAAGAGGATTCTCAATCCAGCCCGATAATAGAAGAGTTGTTAATTCCTATTTAGACTGGATCATGTGTCAACCCCACGACCCTATGTATATCACCTAGATCGGAAAAAACATTTGAGTATTTTTTAAAAGAACTCATAGTTAGCAAGGGAGGAAAAAGTAGCAGTAGCTAGAGTAGTGGAAGAAGTGTGCCGATTCAAAGTCAACCAGCATCGCTAAGAGGGGGTACTACACAGAAAAACATGGCAGAGTTAGATAACACATTGAGACTACCTGAGTTCTAGGGAGTTGGTTTAGAGGACCTAGAACATCTATTTGTATGTAAGACAAGTTGGACTGTGAAGAATGTCCAAGACGAGGTTGTAAAGATTGCACAATTGGCAACAACATTTAGGGGCCACGCATTAGTCTAGTACATGAAACTGAAGAGTACCACACCTACAAGACATGCTAGGATGTTAGCAGAAATCAGACAAGCATTGTTGAAAGAGTTCAAGAAACTGAAATCTGAGTCGCAATACATTACAAAGTTGAAGGAAATCAAACAAGTACAGGATGAATCAGTTTGGTATTATGACCAACATTTTAAGGATCTAATGGGTAGATTGACATTACAGATCCCTAATCAACAACATCAAAAATTGTTTATTGCAGGATTACTACCACACATTCTACGGTCATTGGTACAATAGAAGGTTGTGTCGTAGCCTGAAGCTTTGGAGATTGCAATGAAGATGGAATAATATCCTGTAGGAGATGGGGGAGGAATGGAACAAGTCCAAACATAATTATTTTCCTTAATAATTCAATTATCAGAGCTTACAAAAGGGAAGGAGAAGCGAGAACAAGTCGGGTGTACCAAATGTAGGACTGAAGGCCACCATAAGGACGAATGCCAAAAATTTGCACAGTATTTGGCGACTGGAGCACCAAATCCATTACCAGGAGGGAGACACTGTGAAATATGTAAGAAATGGGGATATCATTCGATTGAGTGTCCATTGTTGCAAAAAACCAGAGTACGCCAAGGAACTTATTTTGTAACTTTTGCAAGTCAGTAGGGCATGAAGAGATGGATTGTTGTGCATTTGATTTGATGAGGGATAACACTTCAGATATGTATAATATTTAGGAGGAGAATGATGCAATAGAAGGAGGTGGTCCATAGTATAACAATCAATGAAGATTTAATCCAGTAAACCGAGGAGGATTTGGCAGAGGTTGAGGCAGAGGAAATTTTGGCAGAGGAAGTACAGGACCAATAATATGTTACAATTGTAATCAACTAGGACATTTAGCTCGTGAATACTCGAACCATCGTATAACCTACACATATTGTAGAGAACTTGATCATGTGAGAAAATATTGTCCTCAAATACTCGTGAAGTGGCAGGCAAGAGGGAATCATAACTACAATCCAAATCATAATGTATAGAAGATATCAGCCAAGAAACACAATGAAGGACCTAGAATAGTAGTTTTTACACACAGAGGAACTAGAACAGGGGATGATGTGATGAATAGAAGGAAGCAGGTTGAGCAATGGGTAAAGAAATCAACAGGACCTATGCCAACATTTGACCCACAACAAGAAAAGGAGATGTATCATAGGGCAAAGAAAGAGATACTAGGACTGAATTGGATAGCATCAACATCATATGTACCTCATATTTGTGAGTGTACTATGCCAAAAAAGTCACTTGGGAAGGTAAGTACTTTGAGAGATTTTTTGAGAATTTGTGTGGTGTTGATGAAATACAAAACTACGTTGAATGCATTATGTGAAATGATTGATCATTGCACACAAGAAAAGGAAATTCCTATCACATATATGGTAGTGAATCAGGTACTGCACAAAAAGAGGACCAACAGAGAATTCAAATTAAGTGCATATATTGGGGAATATGATCTCGATAACATGATTTTATAATTGGTTTTGGATGTAAATGTGTTACCAAAGCAGACCTGGTAAATGATGGGTAAACCCAAGTTGATTTGGTCTCCTATTCAGTTAAGGTTGAAAAACCAACACAAGATAGTATCAATTGTTTGATTGATAAGAGTACCTGTGAATATAGATGGAGTGTGCAATGTAGTAGATTTTGAAGTCATTAAGATCGTGCATGATAGATAGCCATATTTGGCACTAGTGGGACTAGAATGGGCCTTTGATAATCAAGTGATCATTAGTCTGAAGAGTGGGGAGATGATATTTGAGGTAGGAGACTTGAATTTTACTACACCATTGGATCTGACAAAAGGAAAGAGGTATATAGAGCCAACAAGAGGGAACAAAATTGACAATTTGTATAACATGACTATAAGGATGGATGACTATGTCAACCCGACTGCAAATGGTGTACTCAGTTGGATAAGCATTAGATCGTGCATGTTAGATTCGAAGGAAGGTTTGGAACATTAGCAATAGAGGATGCATGAAGTATCAACTAAATTATGTGCACGCATAGCTCGATCATTGCACTAGATTGGAAGGAAGTTATGTGATCCACTCAAGTATAATGGATTAACTGATATAAGCTCATTTGTAAATGTGTTTGAGTTGCAAGTACCTGAACAACAAAGACTATTGGCGATAGATGTTGTCTTAAAGGCCACTTCAGCTAGATGGTGGGTTGCACACAAAGAGGGAATGGAAGACTATTTGTAGTGTAGAAGACTAATGCAAGTGAGATTTGGTACCAAGTTGGAGAATATTGTGCATAAGTATACAGGGATAAGTGACCCAGCAGATCATATTGGGCAGTGCAGAAACATATGGGGATCAATATAAAAGAAGGAATGGACGCACGGGTTTATACATACACTGGATACAATTCTGAAGAATTGGTACATGGAGATAGAAATGGGAAGAGAAACAACAAATTAGGATGAGTTGATTCAAAGGTTTAAGGTAATATTTACTTTTGAACATGAATATCCATTACTATATGCAATGTTGCAGGCCATTAGAAATAAGATATTTTTAGAATAAGGGTTGATAGAGGTGGTATATGTGTGCAGTGCGCACAAAGATTCTATGAATTTCCATAAATTACTGGAATGTTACAATGTTTCTAAGGAAGAGAAGGACAAGGAAGATCCAAGGAATCTAAAAGTACCTGAAATTGAGGGGGAACACGTAGTAGAAGGGACAGAGCTTGAATCTATTTTGTACACACAACCAATAAAGACATGGAAGGTAAATATTGGGAAAGGAAAGCCCAAAGTTTTTGTAGATAGGAAATTATTGGAATGATGAAACGATGGAGAAGATTGCAGATTTACTACGCGAGTATCATGATCTATTCCCAACTACATTTTCATATATGAAGGGGATAACTGGTGAATTAGGTGAGATGAAGATCCCTTTGAAACTAGATGTTAAGCCAATGTGACAGAGACCCTACAGATTAAATCCAAAGTATAAAGAGAATTTAAAGGTAGAGATAGACAAAATGTTAGAAGCAAGGATTATTGAACCAGTGGTGGAATTTGAATGGATAAGTCCAATAGTGGTACAAGATAATAAAACATGAGGAATTGGGATTTGTGTAGACCTAAGGAAGTTGAATGATGCATGTCTACATGATCCATTTCCAGCACCTTTCACAGACGAAGTACTAGAGAATGTAGGAGGGAAGGAGGCCTATTCTTTCACAGATGGATTCCCAGGGTATCATTAGATAAATTACCAGTACACAGTGATGCCCTTTGGACTAAAGAATGAACCTGTAATTTTTTCAAGAGTTGTTGTTGCAACTTTTAAGGAATTTATCCATAAGTTCCTTGAAGTATACCTAGATGATTGGATTGTGTTTAGTTTATTGAAATATCAGATAGAAGTACTCGGGATAATGTTTGATAGGTGTAGACAATGTCATATTTCACTAAACTTGAAGAAATGTATTTTTTGTGTGCCTTTTGGCATTTTGTTAGACCATGTGGTATGCAAACAAGGATTATTAGTGGATCCTGCCAAGATTACAATGATTCTAGATTTACAACCACCTATATCAGTCAGACAATTGAGAGTAAGCCTATTCCATACAAGATATTACAGGAAGTTCATTAAGGGCTATGCACGGATTACAACACCTATGGAGAAGATATTGAAGAAAAAATATCTGGGAGGCATGGTGAATGGAAGTCGGTTGAAACTCTATAGAGACGATCGACCATCTGTGCATTAATATGAACTATGCAAGAACACATATATCATAGTAGATGTACTATAGTAGGGAGGTAAAATACATAAAAACAAACAAAAAGTAGAAAAAGTAAGAAAACAAACTAAAAGTAGAAAAAGGAAGAAAACAAATAAAGAGTGGAAAAACAAGAAGAAATACAAAATTAGACAGGAAGAAATATCGCACAGAAAAAGGGAGTATCGCACAGATGACAAAAACAACACAGAGGCAGTTAAGTGCGCGTAAAATTCAAGTGTGGAACGAGAACGTTAAGGGCATTAAAGCACAAAAACAACAGTTAAAAAACAGTAATGATGAAACATCTTGGAGACACGTAGTCATAAATAGAAGGCATCGTCAAGGATTGGTACAGAAGGGAAGATCGAAGGAATAATCTAGTGAAGGATTTGACATTAATGCCATAATAAGGAAAGTATTGATTGCATACTATGACTGGATTCAACACTTACTTTTGGCATGAAAGAAATTACACAGTTGTCAAAGGGTTATAAAAGTGCATAAGGGATCGACAGGGAAAGTTTATTTGCATTTGATAAGATATATGAGAAAACCAAAGACGAACCAGAACCGACACAGAAAAATTAAAGAAATTAGTTGTAGAGAACAATGGAACCACCAAAAGTTAGGGCATTAGTAACCGCAACACATAAGCAAACAAAAATACCATCGATTGCACCAATGTTCGTGGAAACACCCAGAGCTTCAGCCTCACAGTTGAGATTTCACAGGGACTACATATCACCAAGAAAGGACACCGCACCACAGGTTAGAGTACCCATAGATGGAAAGTACCCATTGGTCACCTCCTAAGGAAAAGGAGCAAAGGGAAAGGACAACAACAACTTTAGTGGAAAAGATTAAGAGTCTATACTAGGAGTGTGCGAGCCTATTTGACGAGAGTACGCATATTTGGACACATCTCACGATAAATCCAAAGCTGAAGGAGATCGAGGATAGAATAAGAAGTACACATGAATATGACCAGAAAACTAAAGGAATCATCAACACTCTACCTCTTGTCGAATGGATGACATCCATCCTTGCAAATAGACAAAACTACAACAAAGTAGAGCATATGCGAGTAGAGCAAAAGAAGGTTGCATAGAAATTGGAAGCCCTACATAATAAAGAACTCAAGGTAATATGGGAATTGGCCATTGTGCAGGGCATGACAAAGCAAGCAACGCAAGAAACTGAGGAGAAACTTACAACCTTCACTGTGCAGTTTGTAGAGGAAATTTTGGGAAAATATGAAGAAACAACAAAAGAATTTGCATCAGCAAGGGAAACCCTCCAAAATTTCATGGAGGCATGGAGGAGTGAGACGCAACAGGCCTAAGTGGCTTAGGACGAGCCACAGGTGAGTGTTGGGGGCACGTTGGATATGCATTTTGGATACAATTTTGAGGAAAATCCTAAGGATGGAGGAGATGCATAGTAGCAGAAGAAAGAAGAGAAGGTAAGAGCGATGTGCACAATAAAGACACATTTAGGATAGTAGTGCATAGTAAAATCATACTTGACAATGAATAGAAAGAGAATAAAGCAAGAAGATAAAGAGGGTGAAAAGGAAGGACACCATTTCGGCATGCAAAATCAAATAGATGTGCAAAAGAAAGAAGACAAATAGTTGGGAATGCAAACTCAACATGTAGACACAAAAGAAGGAAAAGCACGCCCAATCAAAGAGTCAACATGATTTTTAATGAGTCAAAATGAGTTGTAATTGGGTTTTGGGGATAAGAATGTAGGGTTTTGAGCCCTAAATCACATGATATAAATATGTAATGTGTCAAGTTGAATAGGCTACTAAAGGCTAAAGGTTGAAGGTTGGAGCAAAACTAATGTGTTGTTTATGTTAAGAGAATAGACTGAGTATGAGAGAGGAAGTCTATATCTAAGTCGGAAAGGAGAGTTGTAGAGAGAGGCTTGCACTGCAGAGAGACTAGGTAGGGTGGGGATTGATAACATGATGAATCTATTGTAGCACAGTGCAAAAGCCTGGAATGGTTACAAAAATCATAGTAAGGAAGCCAATCATTGTGGATGTAGCCCAAAGTTGGGTTAACCGCGTTAAATTTGTGTCTCTATGTGTGTGATTCATTTGATTTTTTATCAATAATAGGTTGATGCATGTTATACTAGATCTTTTTACTATATGATCATTGCATAGTAGTTATGGATGTTATGGTGAATAATTTATATTGTAATCTGCATCATGATGGTACTTCATAAAATCAATTACTAAATAACCAAGGAATAACATACACAAGATAATGCACATAGAGTAGATAAGTAAAAATAAATAAGATGATCGCCTCCTATCCCCTCGTTCCTGCAGAAACTTGGTTCCAACATCCACAATAGATTCCTCAAGTGAGAATTCACTTGCAAGCAGGTGATGCTGAAAGGGTCGGTATCTAAAGGGTTTTGTTGGTTAGATAACTTGAACCTAGGGTCTAACAACCGCGCACCAACAAATGGTTTATATGAATGTTTTGTGTTTGTTGTGTGCTTATTATATGCATTCACATTTTTAATATATATTGTTATATGCATTTATAATTATGGTACAAGCCAAATGGTTAAATATGTGTGTGATCTGTAACCGGTAACTTACATGAAATTAATTAGAAGAAAATATTAAATTCAGATGTGAAGCCCACTCATAATGGCCCTCAGTTGGACTGGGTACGTTACACTTATGGCACAACCATATCTATGGAAAATGAATTGAATCTTTGAGACATGCCCTTAAAATGTTGTCCTTGACATCAAAAGGAGACTTTTCTACATTTCTAAGGTAAATCCTGGATGGACTATATCTCCTATTTATGTAACATAATGTGGTAAATTGGAAAGTCATATAAAATAAAATCCTGTCATTGACAATTCCGCTGCGAGCCAGACACATCATTTTCATCCTTGTATAATTTTTCTTAGTCAAATGATTTGTGCAATAGAAGTACTACATTTTTGTTCTTATAAATGAATATATATCGATATCTTTAAGGATATTTTGGGTGTTCTACATTGCAAGATCCAACACATAATTTATCTACTTCCCATAGCAACGTTACCTGATAGAGTTTTGTATCATAGATCCTTGCTAGAAAATAAAAGATAAAACACACACACACATACACATAAAACCTTTTATAGAAGTGACATCAAATTTTGGTCATGTCTATATGGATGCTTGATTGCATGACAAGGGAAAAAGGTCATTAGCGCATTTGTGTTGGTTTTCAATTATTGTACATGATCACAATGAAGAAAATGTACCACATTCCTCTGATTGGCGACCTTTTAGACACACTATAGGTTCGAACGAGGTGTTTCACTAAAAATGACTTGATGTCTCGCTACCACTAAGTTTCTATTGACCCTCAAGTTGTTTGGAAGACAATCTTGAAAGCTAAGGAGGGGTTATATGAGTAGTTGGTCATGTCTTTTAACTTAACAAATGATCCTACAACTTTCATGCACCTTATAAATGATGTTTCACAACCATTTACAAGTAAATTTTTTATTGTTTATATTAATGATGTGTTGATTTTTAACAAGACAAGATAAGATCACCTCTTGCTTATTGAAACACTTCTAAAGAAGTCCTATATCAACAACATGATATTTTCAAACTTAGATAAGTATGCATATTCTTTGAGATGCTACTAGTAGCTTGGTTTCATCAATTGATGATAAAAGCATGCAAATGGATCTAGATAAAATTTATGTCCCTTGCAATTGGATTACCTTGGCCAATCTAAGAAAGTTGTGAAAATATTTGTGTTGGAATTCTCCCTCATCACACACTTCCTTTACTCTCTTTTTCTTGTAAAAGTTTCTAAGAAGATCATGTTCCCTTGGGAAATAATGTAGCAATAAGACTTTGTAATATTAATGTGCATATTTGACACAGACCCCCTACCTCGGCAAGGTGCGTTGACCTCCCGATCTTTGGATCACTCTAATTCCCTGAGTTGGATTAGCTCTTTCGATTCCCTGTTGGAATCCCATGAACAAATCCATAGGTCCAAATGTGAAACTCAGCCGATGCGCACAAGCATCAAACATGAGCTTCCCTCCACATGACCACTACCCATGACCACAAGCCTAACCAAAGGCATGTCACGATTTCATGAGTCAGGTATTTGTTTGTGAGTCACCTCGACTCTCTCGACCTCTGAAATCCTGACAGGGGCCTAACACTAGCTAGCTCCTCCCTTATCCTCCTTCCATATGTCCCCTCGCTATGACCTAGGTCCAAACCTCCGAGCACATCGGGATATTGCGTATCAAAAATCCCAATATAAATTTGCTTCCTTTTCCCGATGTACGAACTCCCGATGACCGCTTATACCAGATCAACGGTCCTCGTTCCCCCACGATCCGACGGTCCAAATCACGTCGGGATTTCGCGACTCGCGAACCCTGAGAATGGTTCCTCTATGCTCTTCCGACTCCCAAAATGTCGATATTCTGAAATTATCCTTGGACAATCAACGGTCCAAAGCTCTCCTCGATCGACGGCTATGATCAAGCCACGAACTTGGGCCTTGAGAGCTCCCAGGATTCTCCCCTTTGACTTCTCTAATGTGTGAGTTAGCGAAATGTTAGTCGCTCGCCACGCATCCCTTTCGATGGACGGTCCTAATGATTTTGGGACTTCGCATTTCGCAAAGTTGAAAGACTTCTCACCTCAGATCTTTCGATACCCGATCCTCCAAAATCTGCTACCACCTATCCTCTGATGATGGACAGTTCCGATCTCGTCGGAACTTTGGGACTTCGCAAAGTCCACTCTTCTGTACACTATCGAAGGGTTTAAACCTTATGCACCTTCCTCTGGATCCAACAGTTGTTGGTTCACGTGCTCAGATCCGACGACCAAGATCTATTCTCCTCTGCGCATTCCTCCTATGTGTCTGAACATGAGATTCAACGCTCAAGATCTTCTCCTCTACAATTGATCTAATGGTTGTTATCGCTCCTCCTCCTAAGCTCTGGTGTTCTTCCCAAACTTGGAAAAATTCAAATGTTTTCAAAGGCCTCCACCTTTGATTCTTTTGCTATGCGCATGATGTCTTGAGTCTCACCCACGTTCCAAAGACGTTGTCTCTCCTGAGCTTTGGGACTTGGAATAATTCCACTCCTGCGCACTCCTTGTGCTATCTCTTCTGAGCTTTCAACTTGCTCAATCTCTAAGGGACTCATCCCTTCTTCATCTTCCCAAAAGACTTATGGTTCCCTCCTAGCATGTTCTGCGCTCGACCCCCTAAGATTTCGAACTTAAAACAAGTTCTCTATACACGCACTCCTTGCGCTCTAACCGGCCTTCAACTGGTTGTCTTCAACACTTCGGATGAGTGTTGGCCTGGTGCACTCCTTGCACAAGTCTTCCTCCAGATTATTCACTAACTCTGTAACCTTGAGCTTCAATTGCTCATTCCTCAAAGGTCTCTATCCCTTTTGTCCCTCGAAGAGATATAAGTGCCCTCTTGGAAACTTATGCTCAAGCACTCCTTGCTGAGATGACAGAGTATTTGTTGGATCATGTTGTCATTGATGCCAATGGTTTGATTGATTGATGTCATTGATTGATGTCAAGTGATTGATTGATGTCAAAGGATTGATTGATTGATGATTGATGCAATATAATATGTATTGTCCTTGATGAGAATGCATA
>ML809370.1:243668-260984 GCA_009831015.1 Picea engelmannii
TATATATATATATAATCTTTTTAAATTTGTAAACATTATTATATTAAAAAAAATATAGTTAGTAAAAAAAAATATGTATTTAATTATAAATTAGTTAATGCATTTAATTATATAGATTGCTTATCATAATGCATTTAATTATATAAATTGCTTATCATGAGAAAATTTTTACTTAAGTTGAACAAATAGTTAGATCTTTTTGTTATTGCTTATCACTTACACTTATGTAAAAGTTGTAATAAAACTATACGAGCCTTAAGGAGTGTGAAAGACAACTTTATATTTTGGATATATGACTTTGCCCAAAGTTTAATTCTAAACTTTTTGTACTTCACAACTGTCCAAATTGACTACAACTCTTTCTGACATAAAAACTATATGTTATTATGAAAAAAAATATAAAATAAATTCAACTCTTTCTAACATAAAAACTATAATTATGAAAAAAACTATAAAATAAATATTATTTTTTAAATTTATAAACATTATTAAATTCACGAAAAACATAGTTAGTAAAAAGAAATATGCATTTAACTATAGATTGCTTAACACTTATACTTATGTAATTTAACTATAGATTGTTTATCACTTATATTTTTGTAATTTAATAAATTTTTACTTAGTTGGACAAAAAGTAATTTCTTTGTTGATTGCTTATCACTTACACTTATACTTATGTAAAAGTTGTAATAAAACAATATGAACTTTAAGGAGTGAGAAAAGACAACTCTATATATTTTGGCCATATGGCTTTGATCAAAGTTTAATTTTAAACTTTTTGTATTTCACAACTTTCCAAATTGACTACAAATCTTTCTAACATAAAAACTATATGTCATTATGAAAGAATGTTGCATTGATATTCTTTATTTAAGGATCTTAATCTGAGCATGAAGAAGAGATGGGTTAAGGTAAGGAATCAATCCTGGGCTTTTAAGAGGTTCTAAAAGTAGCTATTTTTAATTAAGCTGTGGGGCTTGGCTTTAAGAAGTGGCGAGTCTAGTCCTTAAGAGTTTAGAGAGCATTCTTAGTTTAATGTCATCTCCTGAGTGGGGTGATATGCACGCATAAAACCTCATCATCCTGTGTGGGTCTGGATGGTCTGAAGCTTGTCCTCCTTTATGTCTGTCTATCTGTATCAACTTTTTCGAACACGTTGGGCAAACTTTTATTATTTTAAAGAATTGTCCCAAAAACCAAGGTTGGTTCTAAATCATCTCCCCTCCCTCTCTAAAAAGTGTTATAAAGGATCTCAACCGTATCTAAAGAGAAAACTCGTCTTGATAAATTACGATCACTCAAAGGTAGTATAAAGAAATAACATATATAAAGAAAGGCCCGATCTAAACCGACTTCATTCAAATATTCCTCGCATATTAAGGCACTAGGTGGGGGGGCTGTTGGCTTAGAAGAAAGAGGGTGTGGGTCAAGTGCTGCATTGATTCGGGATAGGTAGGTAGGATCGGTGCCCTGCCTGCTAGACGTGGGTGGGGGGCCTCACTTTAGAATAACACTCAAGCTGCCTAACAACCGAGAAGCTAGCTTGGAATGCCAAAAAGAAAGAAGCTACCTGGAAAAAGAAAGAAGGTGAAAAGAGAGGGAGGGAGGAGACATGAAGGGTAGATTACTCCGAAGAGACATGCTAGAATTAAGCAAGTTGACTAAATAAAAAAAGAGAGTTTTGGACCCAGATGAGCAATATATCATTTTTTACTAGAACACACCACACAACTAAGTTTTATTTACTCAATTTTTTCTATTTTGATTCGACCAGCCATTGTTTCTTGGACCAACCTATTTCGTTTGATTGCTTGCTAGATGAACCCAAGGCTATAGATATTCACAACCTATCTAAATTAACCACCTTCTATAGGGCTTGCACTAAAGCAGCGATATCTTTCAATATGACTCTATATCTTTCGGGGGTAAGGGACACTGTCGATGCTAAGAACTTTGATTCGACCACATGGACATTTTCTTAGGCAATGACTGTTACCTCACTTACCTTAAGGTAGGGGGTACTCTCACTACTTTGGCAGGGGTGGCGCATACTACTGATGATTTGCTTCAATTTGATAAGGTATCACATATATCTTGTATGAGCGGCTATGCGAGCGAGTAGCCAGTGTGTTTGTATCGAACCAACCACTTGAGTTGGAGATTGCTATAGGAGAGAAAGATCGAAATGCATCGGGGTTGCTACTAGGGGTTTAGCCACTTTCTTATTTCCTGATCTACCTCAGTTTAGTATCTATGAACGGTCTCTTGTCAGTGATTACAGAATGAACCAATCGCATTCGATTAACTCCTAGAACTTCTAACTTACCAAAAGCCAATTATTGGACATACCCTCATAGAATGGGGAGTTTATCTATAAATCATCATTGACTGCACTCGGTCACAACAACTTTTGGCCAAAAAATTGACCTGGTCTACCCAACTTAGTAATTCTCATTTATCCCATTCTCACAGGTACAGAGCCCATGATTGTGCTTTCACGTATATATACGAACGACTATCGTCTCGATTCACAAGCAGTCTATAACTAACGTTCTTTATTGGATGGGTCCCGATAATTTGTACATTCCACTCATTGGTGGAGATTCTCAGGATCTCCACAATGACCTTTCATCTTTTTACTTTGTTGATCCAGATCGAATAGATTCAATTTGGAATTATCCAGTTTAAGTTGTGTTTGATCCAGATCTAGTTGTTGTGATCGGCTTCACGTCATCAGTTGTCTCTGCAGACTAGCTTCCCGACTTTTCATCATAAGTTAGTAATTTTGATGGTAGGGTATGTATGCCCTTGGTCTCATCATATTCGTGCTAGTAGCAGCTAGTCTTGGCTAGTATGGCCTTATGGACTATAGACATTGCTTGGAAGTCAAGTAAACTATGGGCTTTCTCTTGGCTTGGAGTTAGATTGGTGATCGACTATCCTATTTCTATAGCGATTGGATTTATATAGTTATCCACATGATTTATGATGATCTCCCACAAAAGCAGCACAGGCGATTAATGGAACAAAGTCAGCAGAGTAAACGGCGATGGAGACCTAGAGATCGAGAGCTTGTGCCAAGGGGCCTAGGTATTTAGATATCCATATTGGACTTGCCTGGTCAAATAATATTCTAATGAAGATCCGGTTGACCTAATTTACCATGAAACAACAGTAAATGATCCGTCATAGGCAGAGGTTGGTAAAACAAAGGTAAAAGCACCCTTCAGTAGCAGCATTTGAACCAATTGATTCATAATCCGTTGAAGCACACGTCGATCGAGATGATTAAAAATTTCCACAACAAGGGTTTAAGTCCCATCCACAGTTGCCCAAGTCAAAGCTTCAGCGGGAATTAGGATAGAGGCATAACTTTTAAGTGTCCAGCCTCACACATACATTCTTTTATACGGGGTTGAAGGTCCAGATCCTATAGTTGGAGATCCCAGTTCCTGTTGATATGCCAGCATAGGCAGTAAAGGCAAAGGCCTAATCCACCTACACATAGGAGAGAGGTAGCAGTAGCCTTTTCACCAGCAGAAGAGCCACTAGGAGCGACAGCTCCAATTCAAGTTTCTAGTGGTTCCATGACTTTTTGACGCATGACATTATGATCTTAACATGCTTGGATGATCTAGATATTTGGTGAAATATTGACATGCTTCGATCCGCCAAGCATATCAATCTTTACACTCCCACCACCTAGGTTCGAGATCGAAATACAATAAGTAGTTGTTCGAGCAAATTAACCAGCAGATGATCCAGCTTTTGTTTGACCCTTACCCATAGGAGATCCATATCCACCAACAGGGACAAAGGCAGAGTCAATAGAGCCAGTTGATCACCCAGCACTATAAACAGAGGTAGTTAAGGTAGAAGAGACGGTTTGAGATTGAATTCCAAGTCTAGTTATTTTATCTTATGGTCGTAGAACCAATGGCTAATAATGCAATAGTTTCAATAACAAAGGAACAGGATTTGGAGGGACTTTGACTAGATAATGAATTGGGTGAACTTCAACTCCTATCGAGGGTGGTGTTTATTCCTCTCTTTCTAGTGCCTCTGCATCAGTGATATTGAGACTATCTCTGTTCTTGCCAAAAACTCAATCTTGGGGGATCCTGTCCATGGGACGCCATCCATAGGGGAGGTCATAGATTTCATAGTCAAGTGTTGGCTAGTATATTATTATATATCAAAAATAGATTCCGTCTGTAGGCCCTACCAAAAAAGGCTATCAAATCGGTGGGTCATCAACTTCAACCAATGCTTTCTTTGTTCCAACTGTGTTCTCCATTGCTTATGGTGCTTTAGGTTACTCTTAAACAGGTAGCTCTAGGTCTCGATCTAGAACTTAATCCACTGCTTCAATATCTACCTCTCTTGGCTATTCTGCTGCCACTGATGCCTCCATTTTTTTCGCTACTCTCTATGCTCCTGCTGTTATCTCTGCTCTTTTTATATTGGGTAGGACCATTGCTGAGTCAATGAGGTCCAATGCTTCCGTCCTATCCAATGCCTTTGCGATTTGTGAAAATACTTATACCGAGGGTGCTGCTTCCACTTGGTAATTGGTTATGGCTCTCTAATTGGCTCTGTAACACCATGTTTTCCTATTCTGTAAAAATAACTATACTGGCCATGAACTGTGGCAAACTCAAAAATGTGAATGTGTGGTGTGAATGGACCTTGTGAAAAAGGTCGATGAATGTGAATAATATTATGAATATATATGTATATATTGCAGGACTACTGAGAGGGGATATGTTGAAAAAGAGACCACGATGGCTGAAGAAAGGTGGTGGAAGGCACCTGGAAAGGTGGCGTTAACTTCCACCGAAACCAATACCATATTTGGAATTCACTAGCCCGGAGAACCAAGAGCGGCTCGCTGGCCCCGAATTAAATGACTCTTCATGATTGGTAGGTAAAGGGCTCCTCATGAGTAATGAGCGATGGGGGTGAACCACCCATTCATAGAGTCCTTAGACCTGACCACTGTGAGGAAGATCGCGCCACACGCAACCTCGCCGAAAGGAGAAAAGGCAGGAAGAGTGAGTGATCAGAGAGCAGACGCGAGGGAAGGAGGAAGAAGAACTCTAGAAAAATACAGAGTGAGTGATAGCAGAGAAGAAGGAGAGTAACCTTCATTCTCAGTCACTGGAAAAAAGAGACGCAGTCTCGCAGCATCGTGGTCTCAGCTCGGGGGTGGCTAGTGGTAAATCCATTGGGAGTCGTTGAGCCTACGGTTGGGTGGAAATGAGCACCCCTCTCAGCAGTTGCACTCACATCTAGTGTTATTTCTGATAAGTGTTTTACATCTTGCATCTTGAAATTTATATGCTGACATGTATGCTCATAGTCTATGTAGTTTTATGAATGATTGAGTATAAGACTGCCTGTGTAGTGTTTTGATTTAGAAATGGTGGTTGCATGCTTATAATGGAAAGACTACGTATGGCTTATGTTTTATAAATCATTATTTCAGACTTCAAGTCTGCTTTTGGGAAATCTATGTCCTTATTCATCCCCAGGAAGACCCGGAATAGATCTCTCCACAGAGATGCTCTTCTTGGAAAGCTTACCAAGAACCTGGTAAAGGATTTGAAGGCATAAGTCTTAGCAACCCTGTATGAGGAAGAATGATCCTCTTAGAATCCCAAAATAGTAGCGTAGGGATAAGTATCGATCGACGGATGAGATCCTGTCAGAAGATCTGTGGTCATTCACGACCGTTAGATTGGAGGAAGAAACGAGGGCGTTACATGCCTTAACCCTTTTCCTTTATCTTCGTGAGTAGTGAAGAAATCAGGACCGTAGATCCCAAGGTCTGTGGGAGTATCTGGACCATTGGTTTTTCCACGTCTAGGGAGCAGTGGTAGAGTGCACGGCGTGGGATAGATCTGAGCCATCAAATCTTAGTTAGAAAACCCGAAAATCGTTTGATCTAAGGAGGATACGTGTCGCAAGATTGCCCATTCTGGGGATTCAGACTTCGGGATTTCAAAAGTCTTGAGGACAAGAGATCGGGACACTCCATGATGGAAATCGCGAAACAATGAGGACTGTACATCTGAGGGAGTCCCATTGGCCAAAGGATCGGAGTCGTCCGTCTGCGGAGGGACACGTGTCGCAAGATCATCCGCTTTGGAGACTCGGGAATCGAGACTCACAGAGGTGAACGTCTAGACTTTGCGAGTGGAGAAGTCGTGGAAGAATCTGAGCCATCCATTGGAAGGAGGACACATGTCGCGAGATCCTCTCTATCGAGGATTCAGACATCGGGAGTCAGAGGAGGAAGTCTCTTGACTTCGTGAGTGGTGAAGTCGTGAGAAGATCAGAACCATCTGTCTGAGGAGGACAGGTGGCAGAGATCGAGGGATCTCACGAACTCGGAGGTTCGCAAGGTGAGTGCCCAGGATTTGGGTGCTCCAAGTCGCGAGTGGCGAAATCGCGAGGAGTAAGGATCACCATTGGATCCAGGTCACAAGAGGACCGTTGGATCAAAGCCTCATTGTGCGTATTGTGCATTCAAAGGTTTGGAGGTTGGGAGGACCTCTTCTCGACATCAGAAGTCACGAAGTGTCGAAATCTGGGCATGAAGGAACACGTGGCAGAACCACAAAGTGGGGCCCGTATGATTGACAGGCAGACACGCGTCGCCTGGAGAAAGGAGTTAACACTCCATTGACTTCTCACATCTCGGAGATCACGGGATAAGAGCATGAGTGCTCAACCTTTCGACGTGCGAAGTCACGAAGTTGCTACGGGAGCTAATGCTTAGCCTAGCCGTTGGTCATGCACAGAGGGTGCTGATAGAAGGGAGCTATACCCATTACATGATTTCGGGTATCGTGAATTTGGGAAGGAAGAGTCAGGAGTTTCAACTCGCGAACTCACGAGATTGCGAGTTGCGACAAGAACCTTTGGGAATAGGCCTTGGTCATAGCGTTGTGGTTTCTCGAAGAGGGTGGAGCTCGTGCCTAGTGTTGTTCACATAGGGGAGCTTCCGAAAGGACCTGTGGATCGATTGGAAGAAGATTCCAGCTGGAAATCAAAAGGGGTCTCTTCGTCTCATAAAAGAAAATGAACGATCCTTAAGACCGGGCGGTCGTACAAAGACTCAGTCGAGGCAGAGGTGGTGTCTACAGCCTGTGCTAAGCTCCGTAGGTTTTTTGGAATTCTGTCCCTCGAGAAAAGGTGAAAATTTTATTACGCCACAACGGGTGTGTTACAAATTGGTATCAAAGCATGGTTACAACACTTGGCCTGCTTGGGCTCATGAACGGGTTGCGTAGAAGCTCCGTTTGGAACACTCCTAAAAAGAGTAACCCCCCTGTCTTAACCTCCCTAATTAAAAGACGAAGTTGAGAATGAAAAATCCCTATTGTGTGTGTACATGTGAAAATATGAATTATGTATTGGTTATAAATAAATATAAATATCAACTAACAACCAGTGTTTTTCCTTTTGCACACAAGCAAAAGATCAACCACGGGAAATTATCAACGCATAGTATGGTGACTCACCATGAATTGCGGGAAGGCTCCCACAATAGAGACAAAGAGTTCGATGAAAGGAGGGCAGCAGGGACCCCTTCAGGTCTAGCCGAGACTATGAGGAGCCTCATGGTCGAATTACAACGCTGTAAGGCCGACAATGAAAGGATGATGAAAGAACAAGAAAAACAAACAGAAATTAACACAGTTTTACTGCAGAGTTTATCTGATCTACAAAGACAAATGCAGCATGAACCTGAAACTCAGAAACATGGTCATATCAGTGGTCACACTGAGAGGAGCACCTTGAAAAAGGTTCGCCCCAAAGGTAAAGGACAAGTGTCGGATGATTCCTCTAAGAAGGAAGCTGGTGATTCGGAGGGCTCTTCTAGCAGCTAAACCAGTTCCTATCCCTAGAAGAAATAGAAGAAGCAAAATTCTTCCAAAGGTCGTAAATTCGAAGAATTCAGAAAAGCCAAACCACCCTCCTTCTACGGTGAAATAAAGAAGGGAGAGGAAGTAGAGGCCTGGCTTCTTGGACTAAAGAAGTATTTCAGAGTCCATGACTTTTCATAAAATATGAAGGCCCGAGTGGCCACCTTCAACTTGAACGGAAAGGCTTCCATTTGGTGGGAAGACCTTAAGAATGTGAAAGGGGTTCACGAAGAGGACCTGTCTTGGGAACGGTTTGAGAAATACTTCCGGAAGAAGTATATGTTGGAAAAATATTTCGACGAAAAGATCAAAGAGTTTTATGAACTCAAACTGGGACAACTCACTATAGAAGAATATATCAACAAATTCCTCGATTTGTTGAGGTATGTACCCTATATCAAAGTGGAAAAGGCAAAGGTGCGATGCTTCATCAGTGGACTACCTAAGGACTATTGGGACAGAATTGAATTTGATGAGCCAAAGACTCTAGAAGGCACTATTCGAAAGGTGACCTATTGTCATGAACAGTTTGGGCATCAAGCAGAACCTCGCGAGGGATGGAAACAGAAGAATAGTTCAAGATTTCAGAAAAAAGGAATTAAATCCCTAGGATTTAAGAACTATAAGAAGAACCCAAGAATGAGCTTCCCAGCCCGAAGTATGCACCAGTAGAATTTTCTCTCCTTGAGTGGAAATAAAACTTCTGAACCCATATTAGTGAAGGCTAATAATCCAAAGAGAGAACCTTTGAAATTCTAGGGTTGTGGGGAAGAACATCTATTGAGAGACTGTCCACACCGACAACAGAATAGTCGGAGGATTTATAACATCCAAGAATCTACTACCGTTAATGATGTGGCCAGGAGTGAGCTGCAAATTTATGCAGCCTTGGATAATAACCAAGCTGACCACCAAGCTTCAGTGGTGGAAATAGAAGGTATGATTTCCAACCATCTAGTGTCTGTTTTGATTGACCCTGGTTCAAATTTGAGTTATATAGCCCCTAAAGTTGTTGATAAGTGTAAACTATAGCCACAAAAACATACCAAGCCATGGTTGGTATAGTTAGCCACTGGCACCAAAAGAAGGGTAGCAGAGGTTATACCAGCCTACCAATCGAAGTTGGGTAGATTCCTCACCCAACCAACCCTTAACATATTACTCCTGGGATCGTATGATCTGTTGATTGGTATGGATTGGCTAGCTGCCCATAAAGACAGATTGGAATGTTACCATAAAACCTTAGAATGTGTAAGTAAACAAGGGAAAAAGATAACCCTTCAAAGGATCCGAAAACCTGTCTCGGTGAGACAAATATCAGCTCTACAAATGAGAAAGTATTTCCGAAAGGGATGTTCCCTCTATGTGATACAAGTATTGAAAACAATTGAAGGTGACAAACCAAGACCTGACGATCACCCTATCCTGAGAGAATACAGAGATGTGTTTCCGGAAGAGGTACCAGGTCTACCTCCGAGAAGGGACATAGACTTCTCGATAGAACTTGTACCGGAAGTAGTGCTGGTGTCTAGGACACCCTACCGGATGAGCACACCCGAGTTAGTTGAACTCAAATTACAATTAAAAGAAATGATGGATAAAGGTTATATTCGACCTAGTGTGTCTCCATGGGGAGCACCAGTCCTGTTTGTGAAAAAGAAGGGCGGTACCCTTAGACTGTGTATAGATTATAGACAACTCAATAAGGTAACCATAAAGAACAAGTGCCCCTTGCCCAGGATCGATGACTTGTTCGACCAATTGGGGGGTGTGTCTATTTTCTCAAAGATTGATTTGAGGTCGGGATACCATCAAGTCCGAATCAAGGGTGAAGACATCCATAAAACTTCCTTCTGAATGAGGTATGGTCACTATGAGTTTGTGGTGGTGCCATTTGGGTTGACCAATGCCCCTACCACTTTTATGTGCTTGATGAACAATGTACTCAGTAAATTCCTAGACAAATTTGTGTTGGTTTTTATTGACGATATATTAATTTACTCCAAGAATAGAGAAGAGCATGAAGAGCATCTTAGACTTGTGTTGCAAGTGCTAAGAGAACATAAGCTCTATGCCAAATTCAGCAAATGTGAATTCTTCCAGAAGCAAATACATTACTTAGGCCACATCCTATCTGAAGAAGGGGTAGCAGTAGACCCTGACAAGATCAGGTCTATCATGGAATGGCCTACCCCAAAGGATGTTTCAGACATCAGATCCTTTAAGGGATTAGCAGGATACTATAGGAGATTTATAAAAGGATTCTCCAAGATTGGTTGTCCAATCACTGCTCTCCAGAAGAAGGGGACAAAATTCCTATGGACACAGAAATGTGAAGAAATATTTCAAACCCTGAAACATCTACTGACCCATGCACCCGTGTTGAAGATCGCCAATCCCGAAGCCGACTTCCTCATGTGCACAGATGCCTATAAGGAAGGGCTCAGAGGAGTCCTTATGTAGGGAGGAAGTGTGATCTACTATGAATCCCAAAAATTGAATGAGCATGAAGTCAACTATGTGACCCATGATCTAGAGTTGGCTGCCATAGTGCATGCCTTGAAAATGTGGAGTCATTACCTCCTGGGAAGAAAATTTGTACTCATGACAGATCACTGTGGATTGTGATACCTGTTTGATCTACCAAATCTCAATGCGAGACAAGCTAGGTGGGTGGCCCTCCTTAGTGAGTTTGATTTTGAAATCAAACATATTAAAGGAAAAGAAAATGGGGTGGTGGATGCCCTTAGCAGAAGCATGAAAACAATTCACCTGGCCATGGTGAGCACCTGTGAGGTGGATGTCAAAGAAAGAATCAGAAAGGCACAAGAAACAGATCCCTTCGTCTAGACCGTGACCATGTACCTACAACAAGAACCCGCCGGAGAAAAATATGAAGGCTACCAGATGATCGAAGGAGGTCTTCTCACTTACAGAAGCAGATTTTATATTCCAAATTGTGACGACTTGAAGAGGTTCATATTGGATGAACTACATAAAAGACCCTATTCTGGTCATCTAGGATACCAAAAAATGATCACAGCCACAAGGAGACAATTCTATGGGCCTGGAATGAAGAAAGACATAGACGACTACTTAACCAAATGCATAGAGTGCCAATAGGTTAAAGTAGAACATCGACGCCCAACAAGATTATTGCAACCTTTACCAATCACAGAATGGAAATGGGAAACCATCTCCATGGATTTCATCACCGGATTACCAACATCGACCAAACAGAACGATGCCATTATGGTAGTGGTGGATAAATTGAGCAAGTTTGCTCATTTTATCCCTGTCAAGTCCACTTGCAAAGCAATCGATATCGCCCAGGTATTCATGAAGGAGATATTCAGACTGCATGGTATGCCGAAAGAGATCGTGTCTAACAGAGACACGAAATTTACTTCCAACTTTTGGAAGTCATTGATGGCTGGCTTAGAAACCAAATAGTTGTTTAGCACCTTCTATCACCCTTAAACCAATGGACAAATAGAAAGAGTGAACCAAATACTTGAAGACATGCTAAGAATGCATGTAATGCACCAACCCAAGAAGTGGGAAGACTACCTGCCCCTGGTAGAGTTTGCCTACAACAACAACAGATGAGTCCCTTTGAATTCCTCTATGGTAGACTGTGTAATACTCCATTCAGTTGGAGTAATCCCGTAAACAGAATTTATTTTGGACCTAACATGTTGAAAGAAATGGAATAGCAGGTGACCCAGATAAAACAAAACCTGAAGGTCACTCAGAACCAACAGAAAGTTATGCGGACCAAAAGAGAACTCTAAGAGAGTTCAAGACAAGAGACAATGTATATCTCAAAGTTAGACCCAGGAAGAGTTCCCTGAAAATGGGAGCTTGTGCCAAGTTGACACCTCGGTATTGTGGACCCTTTGAGGTTCTAGATAGAGTGGGACCTATAGCCTATAGGCTAGCACTTCCTCCCACAGTAAAGAAAATAATGTTTTCCATGTCTCACTATTGAAGAAATATGTACATGATGCTAACCATATAATTGATTGGTCTGTGATCCAGGTGGAACCGGAGGGAGAATTTCTACCAGAACCTTAGTGCATACTGGACAGAAAGGAAACCTCACTCCGGAACCAAACCATTGCATAGGTCAAGGTGCAGTGGAGACATTTTGGCCCAGATGAGGCTACATGGGAAATGGAGGATGCCATGAGACAGGCATATCTGATTTTGTTTACTTCTGTACATGCATGTCATGTTGATAGATAAGAACATTGAGGACGATGTTCCTTTAAGGAGGAGGGAATTGTAACACACTATTTCCCCCAATCTATAAAAATAACTATACTAGCCATGAACTATGGAAAACTCAAAAATGTGAATGTGTGGTGTGAGTGGACCTTGTGAAAAAGGTCGATGAATGTGAATAATATTATGAATATATATATTGCAGGGTTGTTGAGAGGGGATATGCTGAAAAAGAGACCACGATAGCTGAAAAAAGGTGGTGGAAGGCACCTAGAAAGGTGGCATTAACTTCCACCAAAACCAATACTGTATTTGGACTTCACTGGCCCGGAGAACCAAGAGTGGCTCGTTGGCCCCGAATTAAATGACTCGTCAGGATTGGTAGGTAAAGGGATCCTCATGAGTAATGAGGGATGGGGGTGAACCACCCATCCGTAGAGTCCTTAGACTTGAACACTGCGAGGAATATTGCACCACACACAACCTCGCCGAAAGGAGAAAAGGCAGGAAGAGTGGGTGATCAGGGGGCAGATGCGAGGGAAGGAGGAAGAAGAACTCTAGAAAACTATAGAGTGAGTGATAGCAGAGAAGAAGGAGAGTAAACTTTGTTCTCAGTCACTGGCAAACAGAGACGTAGTCTCGCAGCATCGTGGTCTCAACTCGGGGGTGGTTAGTGGTAAATCCGTTGGGATTCACTGAGCCTATGGTTGGGTGGAAACGAGCACCCCTCTTAGCAGTTGCACTCACATCTGGTGTTATTTCTTATAAGTGTTTTACATCTTGCATCTTGAAATTTATATGCTGACATGTATGCTCATAGTCTGTGCAGTTTTATGAATGATTGAGTATAAGACTGCCTGTGTAGTGTTTTGATTTAGAAATGGTGGTTGCATGCTTATAATGGAAAGACTACATATGGCTTATGTTTTATAAATTGCTATTTCAGACTTCAAGTCTGCTTTTGGGAAATCTATGTCTTTATTCGTCCCCAAGAAGACACGGAATAGATCTTGCCATAGAGATGCTCTTCTTGGAAAGCTTACCAAGAACCTATAAAAGGATTTGAAGGCGCAAGTCTTAGCAACCCTATACGAGGAAGAATGATCCTATTAGAATCCCAAAATAGTAGCGTAGGGATGAGTATCGATCGATGGACGAGATCCCGACGAAAGATTTGCGGTCATTCATGACCGTTAGATTGGAGGAAGAAACGAGGGCGTTACATGCCTTAACCCTTTTCCTTTATCTTCGTGAGTATCAAAGAAATCAGGGTCGTAGATCCCAAAGGTCTGCAGGAGTATCTGGACAGTTGGTTCTTCCACGTCCAGGTAGTAGTGGGAGAGTGCACAGCGTGGGACAGATTTGAGCCGTCAGATCTTAGTTAGAAAACTCGACAATCGTCCAATCTAAGGAGGATACGTGTCACAAGATTTCCCATTCCAGGGATTTGGACTTCGGGATTTTGAAAGTCTCGAGGACAAGAGATTGGGACACTTCATGATGGAAATCGTGAAACAACGAGGACCGTCCATCTGAGGGAGTCTTGTTGGCGAAAGGATTAGAGCCGTCCATCTGCAGAGTGATGCGTGTCACAAGATCATCCACTTTGGAGACTCGAGCATCAGGACTCAGAGAGGTGAACGTCTAGACTTTACGAGTGGCAAAGTTGTGGAAGAATCTGAGTCATCCATTGGAAGGAGGACATGTGTCGTGAGATCCTCTCTATCGAGGATTCGGACATCGGGAGTCAGAGGAGGAAGTCTCTTAACTTCGCGAGTGGCGAAGTCGCAAGAAGATCAGAACCGTCTATCTGGGGAGGACAGGTGGCAGAGATTGAGGGATCTCACGAACTTGAAGGTTCGCAAGGTGAGAGCCCAAGAGTTGGGTGCTCCAAGTCGCGAGTGGAGAAATCGTGAGGAGTAAGGATCACCGTTGGATCCAGGTCACGGGAGGACCATTGGATCAGAGCCTCATCGCGCGTATCACGCATTCGGAGGTTCAGAGGTTGAGAGTACCTCTTCTCGACATTAGAAGTCACGAAGTGTCGAAAGCCAGGAACGAAGGAACACATGGCAGAACCACAAAGTGGGGCCCATATGATTGACAGGCAGACACATGTCGCCTGGAGAAAGGATTTAATACTTCGTTGACTTCTCACATCTCGGGGATTTGTGGGATAAGAGCATGAGTGCTCAACCTTTCGACGTGCGAAGTCGTGAAGTTGCAACGGGAGCTAGCACTTAGCCTAGCCATTGGTCACACACAGAGGGCGTTGACAGAAGGGAGCTATACCCATTACGTGATTTCAGGTATCATGAATTTGGGAAGGAAGAGTCAGGAGTTTCGACTCGTGAACTCGCGGTATTGCGAGTTGCGACAAGTGCCTTCCGAAATAGACCTTGGTCATAGCGTTGTGGTCACTCAAAGAGGGTGGAGCTCATGCCTAGTGTTGTTCACACAAGGGAGCTTCCGAAAGGACCTATGGATCGATTGGAAGAAGATTCAAGCTGGAAATCAAAAGGGGCCGCTTCGGCTCATAAAAGAAACTGAACGATCCTTAAGACCAGAAGGTCGTGCAAAGACTCTGACGAGGCAGAGGTGGCGTCTGCAGCCTGTGCTAAGCTCCATAGGTTTTCGGGGATTCTGTCCCTCGAGAAAAGGTGAAAATTTTATTACACCGCAGCGGGTGTGTTACAAGCTCTGTATTTGGATCTTAATATAAACGAGTTAGTAGAGGCCCTGCTTGGAAGTAAGCTATGGGATTTTATGCTTTTATTGCTATTGCTATGGGCTTCTCTCGTGATCCACACTATATAGGATTTACTGTTGTCGGTCCATTTCTTGGGCGGGTCACTTAGTAGCCTGTTTTGCACTATGCCTGTTTTGCATAATGCATCGACTGGGTAAACATCTAAGTCTCAAATTGGTTGGGATGTTGCTACCTTTACATATGTGAGCACGTAGCTTAATAGCTTGGCTTTGGGCAACTGGAATACGTGAGAAATGGTGATGCTTTGGCTCCTAGGCACAAATCTAGAAGTACCCAGTTTACCCACCCTCAGCGTGGTAATAAACAAAGGCAAACACATTGGAAGCAAATAAAATGAAAGAGCCTATTCCTTTTCCATATGCAGATCCAAATCCAATTGTACCTGTGTTAGGTTACCAAATAGTATATTATTGGGCACCTGAGCGAGCATCAACAAAGGTTACAGGATAAGAGGAAGCATCAGAGAAAGCAGGGGAAAAGCCAACAAAAGAAGTAATAGTAAAGGCAAAGGCAGGAGCAGATCCGAAGCGAGCAGTTTTCGTTGATTCTGTTCGAGCAAACTCATATGCGACAGATCCAATTGATTTAGTTTCACTCATATAGGTAGAATTGGCATCAGAGTCAGTATCATGACCAGGCTGAGGAAAGAACCAAACTAGTTCAGTTATTCCCCCTCTATCCCACAGTGGGGCAACACCTGTAATAATGACCTATGTGCACATTTCGTACTTACCCAGTAAAATGAACCTATTTTTTGCCCCGAGATAGTCATTGTCCCGAGAAGTTAGGTTTCTGATGCAACCACCTATATAGTTGATAGCCTACACACTTAAAATGATGGAAGCAGATCCCATTGAAGCAACACCCCCAACATCCTTGCCATATATGTGTCCAATAAATAGTGCTATAGCTGGATCAAGGTAAACAAGATCTCGAAAAGGAAGGAATAAATCCCAGTGGACTAAGACCTTTTTCCTGTGTGGTAAGTGGAATTCCCAAAGCTTTACACATCCGAAGAGGAGAAAGCAATGGGCACTTGCTGTCGGAGGGCAATGGAAACGCACTGAGCAGTCTTCTCCAGGTAAACTGGGGGAGATAAACTTGGTCTTAGAGGCTCGATAAGAAGATTTTACGCCGACCACCCACAGAGAGAAAAGCCGACAACAAGATTAAAGTAGAGATCGCACCTGCTGTAAACGGATAGGGGAACCCACCCCTGTAAGGTCGTATGATATGAAGAGTTTAAGTACGTCCCACCCCTTAGACTCGAAGGATTGGATCTCGTTGATTCCCTCAACCCAAGATCAGAACAAGAAAGGCCTGATGCTCTGTTCGCTATAGCCAAACCTCTAAACTGACAGACTAACATTTTATATCGTCGTGGACTCTATGCATATTATCGAACAATATCTATTATCCGAAATAAGTGGCAACCTACAGGTGAAATATTAGGCCAATAAATCAAATACTTATATGCTTTAAACTAGTGTTTGTATTGAATCTTCATCAGCACAAGTCCCAACAGGTTATCTGGGCAATGAAAAGGTGGGAATCGAGAAAGAAAAGGATGAAAATCTAGAATCCCCTGAGTCAAATCCCAGTATAGTTTGAAATGGACTTTCCTTTCGACAACCTTTCTACCAAATGGGCACACCCATCTTTAAGCATAAGACCAGCTACGTTAGCTAAAGATGAATAAAGCAAATAGGTCAAGTAGTTCAAATGGAATGAAAGATCTGTACCTGCAGTGCATCTGTAAATTCTAACCTTGTACAATATCTACTGCAAACTGATATTCAGAAAAGAACAGAAAAGATACAATGGAAAATACAAACATTACACAGATATTTTTCACCTGGAAACCCAAACAAGGAAAACCAGCATATATTATATTGATACACATTGTGTTACATTGTTTACAATACAATATACATATAGGAGCTAGCGACATCCAAAACCCTAACCCAATGACCTGGATTAGTCCAAAACCCTAATTCCTTAACCGGAAATAGAAAACCATCGGCAAAAAACCATGTGCCGAAAAACCACCTAATATCATGTGGTCCCAGAAATATGTCATCCCGAAAATATGTCGGCTCGGCGAAAATATGTCGGCCCGAAACCGGCGAAAATATGTCGGCCCAAAAAATATTTTTCGGGGGTGCTGCCCCCGAACCCCCGCGCGGGGGGCTCCGCCCCCCTCTTACCCCCCTGCGGGCCCGGCACAGGCGCTCAGACACTACTACTCGTGCAAAGAATATAACACATACCCAACATTCTCCCACTTGTTGTTTTCTTTGCACACAGGGGGTTACAAGGTTACATAGTCAACAATCCAGGGCAGCAATGCTCATGGATCCTCTACACCAAGAGAACTTCTCAGTG
>ML809370.1:264870-292427 GCA_009831015.1 Picea engelmannii
AACCCTAACCCAATGACCTGGATTAGTCCAAAACCCTAATTCCTTAACCGGAAATAGAAAACCATCGGCAAAAAACCATGTGCCGAAAAACCACCTAATATCATGTGGTCCCGGAAATATGTCATCCTGGAAATATGTCGGCCTGAAACCGGCGAAAATATGTTGGCCCAAAAAATATTTTTCGGGGGCGCCGCCCCCGAACCCCTGTGCGGGGGGCTCCGCCCCCCTCTTACCCCCCTGCGCGCCTGGCGCAGGCGCTCAGACACTACTACTTGTGCAAAGAATATAACACATACCCAACAGCATCCTCTCAAAAGCCTCTTTAGGAAAGGAAATAGAAAGGCTAGGGGTCCTGTAAAGGATAATTCTTTTTGTTTGTGTGGTCCTATTCATCCAAGGTTTCGAAGAAATAATAGACTCAGCCTCCCATGATGTGGAAAAGCATAGACACACCGAAGGCACCACCTATCTTGCTAACAAGGGTATGAATAGCCCCTCTGTCATTATGAAAAAAACTATAAAATACTTATTATAGATATTATCTTTTAAATTTGTAAATATTATTATATTCAGGAAAAACATAGTTATATTTAATTATAGATTCTTTCTAACATAAAAAATTATATGTTATTATGAAAAAAACTATAAAATACTTATTATAGATATTATCTTTTAAATTTGTAAACATTATTATATTCTTGAAAAACATAGTTAGTAAAAAGTAATATGCATTTAACTATAGATTGGTTAATGCATTTAACTATAAATTGTTTATCACTTATACTTATGTAATTTGAAAAAAAATTTACCTAGGTTGAACAAAAAGTAAGATTTCACTTCTACTTATGTAATTTAACTATAGAGTGGTTAATGCATTTAACTATAGATTGCTTATCACTTATACTTCTGTAATTTAATAAAATTTCTATTTAGGTGGGACAAAAAGTAAGTTTTTTTTGTTATTGCTTATCACTTACACTTTGTAAAAGTTGTAATAAAACTATATAAACCTTAAGAAGTGTAAGTGTGAAAAGACAACTTTATATATTTTGGACATATGGCTTTGACCAAAGTTTAATTCTAAACTTTTTTTATTTCACAATTGTCCAAATTGACTACAACTCTTTCTAACATAAAAACTATATGTTATTATGAAAAAAACTATAAAATAGTTATTATTTTTCAAATTTGTAAACATTATTGAATTCACGAAAAAACACCAAAAACATAGTTAGTAAAAAGAAATATGCATTTAACTATAGATTAATGATTAATGTATTTAACTATAGATTGTTTATCACTAATTTGAGAAAATTTCTACATAGGTTGGACAAAAAGTAAGATTTTTTTGTTAAGACCTTTTTTTTTTCCAAGTGAAAAAAATTCGCATTATATAAAATATATAATTGTTTACAAATGCTAATAATATTCAAAATTCCTAGGAAATTTTGTTATTCCCTCCTATTCACACAAGTATATCAAATGAACTTTGTCTCACACAAAAATCCACATCAATTACTCTCCCCTAATCATAGACAAAAATACCAAAAGGTTCATGTCTCCAAAAGTAGATGCTCTAATATAATTCATATATTTATAGCCATAGTATGCCCTTCATTTCCATCTTCCCATTGTGAATAGAATAATTTTCCTTCTGGTATCTTGAGTACCTTTTTTTATTGTTTCTCAACCTCCATATTAAATTCTCGGTAGATATGACTAAAGTTGAGCTTGTTGAAAAATTGGATTAGCTCTCTAAATCGGGCCTTCTAGCAGTTTAGAGAAATTACCTATAGCTTCCCTCTATTGTTGCACCAGTCAATAATTATTTTTGAGACTCCCAGAACTTGTAAATTGTAGATATGCAATTTTAGGGCTAGTAAAAGAGTTTCCCAAACTCCTAGGAATTTTTCCCTTGTGTTGGTGACAGGGCCACAGTTACAAGTCCAAGTGATGGAGGATTTATCACTAAGTTTAATCACTCCCCCAACCCCACTATTTGTACCATTTGCTAGTGTAACTCCATCAAAATAACCCACAATTTCCCCTGTCATTTGAATAGACTGAATGGTTCGAGGTAGAGTCACCTGCATAGTCACTGATGGTTTATTAAAAGAGCAACAAGACTTAAAAAAATTGATTCAACAACTGGGTTTCTATCCTAAAAAATGGCTCCATTACGCTCCATCCAAATGTTCCAGTAAACTATAGCTGGCAGAGTAGAAAATTATGAAGTCTGTGAGATCCACTTATCATAACATATAATCAGGTTAGTGCCCTCCCAATCATTTCTTATATTAATGATTTTTAAGATATGGGACCACACTTGCCTTTTAAATACACAGGTGATCATCAAGTGGCTAACTGAATCTAGTCCCCTAGAACATAATATAGAGTAGCTAGGCCCTTCCCAACCCTTGGAAAGTAGAGTGTCCCAAGTGAGAATCTTATTTTCCATTGCAATCTACAAGAAAAGTTTAATTTTTAGAGCAATATGCCAAGTCCATAAATATTTTCTCCATCCCCCTAATTGAATCGGCCATTTAATCCTTGCTATGGCTCTGTAAGCATTCTCAACTGATAAAACTCTAGATTGATCACCTCTAGTCCAGGAAAGTTCATCATCTTCATCCTGCAGAAATATACCAGATCTTGATAAATCCCTGCAGTATCTGTCCCATTCTGTATCCAAATCCCCTCGGGGTGCAAGTTCATGACTATCTATCAAGAGTGTGCCATGTTGGTCAGAACTCGCTCCTCCACTAGCCTGATATAAAAGAGTAATATTTATGTGTTTTAATTATGTTATGAGCGTTGGAGACAGGAGAGTAGAGGGCCCCAAACCCAAAATCATATCTTTACCAATGTTGATCGATTGTCCTAAACCCGGACTCCAGCTCAACCATTGAGCTATGATCGGTAAAGTTTTCAAAAGATGTTTCCAGGTCGTTGAAGCAACATACATACTAGAAGAGGCAGATCTAAACTAGGTGGTTACTGAAGTATAGGGTAAATATTTATCTTTGATGACAAAGTGCCATATTCCTTGATTCATCAATACTCACCACAAAGTATTCGCCGCCATAGCACTATTAAAGATAAAAATATTCCTCAAGCCTCAAACTCCGAAAATCTTCGGTTTAGCTAGTATGTCTTCCAACCTACAGAGGTGAAAATGATTTTTACCACTGCAGCCCGACCAAAGGAAACTGAAAGTAAGTTGTATGATCTTGTTTAGTATTGAATCAAGAATCACTACTAGAGACATCCAATATACCGGTTGACTTTCCAAGACCGCTTTAATGAGTATGTATTGCCCACCAAGGGATAGCCACATGTTACACCAATGATCTATCCTTTTTTCAAACTTTGAAATAAGCGATAGCCAGTCCTCAGATTTATAAATATCAACTTTTAGGAAATATCCCAGGTATCTGAATCCAATCTTGAGATCCACTAATTTAAACGGGAAGAACTCCATGAAAGTTTTTAAATGGTCACCTTGAATGCCAGAGTAATGGACAGTTGTTTTGGACATATTTCTCTCCAAACTCAACGCACGGAAGAAAATTTTTATAAGCTCATCAATCACCTTCCATTCTATTAAAGAAGCTCTGGTCATTAATAGAACATTGTCTACAAAAAAAAGATGTAGGATCCTTACAAATCTAGATACCTTGATGCCAGTTAAATTCCCCTCTTCATGCCCTTTTTTAACAATAAACTGAGACACTCCTTTACCAAAATCAATAATAATGGAGACAAGGGACACCCTTGTCTCAACCCTCTACCTCTCTGAAAAAAGGGTGTAGTCTCGCCATTAATTAGGACCGCATATGTTGCACTAATCACACAGCTCATGATCCAATTGGTAGTCATCAAATCAAACCTAGTTTGAATTAAAGTCAGCCTAAGAAAATCCCAATTGATATAGTCATATGCCTTTTTTAAGTCAAGCTTCAGAATCAGGGCCTGTAATTTTTTTCTCTTAATGTTGTGTAAACACTCTTGAGCCATCCCAATAGCATATAGAATCTGTCTCCCTTTTAAAAACCCCAATTTCTCTTCCGAACAGGCTCGAGAGAGAATTGGTTTGATCCCATTTGCAATAATTTTTTCTATAATTTTATAGCACAAGTTACATAGAGAAATCGGTGTGAAATCCCCAAAAGTCATAGGCTTGTTGACTTTTGGGATGAGGACCAAAAAGTTTATATATTTTGTTACCGCACCCCTGCTCCTAGAGTCCTCAACCACATCTAGCAACTAATCCCCCACCAGCTCAAAAAAGTGGACAAAAAACTCCACTGTCCAACCATCTGGTCCTAGGCTTCTTTCTTTAGCAAAGGATTTAAGAACATCCCATAACTCCTCCTTCTTACACAGACTTTCGAGGTGAAGTGTGTCTTGTTTAGAAACAAAACGAGGGAAGAGGCTGGCTAAGGAGACCCGATCTGCAATAAGTGTATCTACCTTTACAGAGGACCCTTTAAAAAAACTGAGAGCCTCTACTAAGATCACCTCATTTCCCACATGGACCTGGCCATTCTCATCCTGTACTTCCCAAAGGTGGTTTTTGTTTCTTTTAAAGCTCGCAAAATAGTGAAAATATTTAGTGTTTTGACCACCACTTTTGATCTAGGTAGCTCGGCTCCACTGTCTCCAAAGTTATTCCTCTACCAATAATAGATTACTCCGCTCAATTTCTAAGGAGTTGATATGTTCCTCGTCCTCCCTTCTTAACTAACCCCTGGATTTCTCCTGATAGCACCTCAATAGATCCTCCTCCAGCTTATCTAGTTTTAAAATTTTTGTAGTTCTTTGTTGTTAGGCCAATTTCTTAACTCTTTGTTTGATCAATTTTAATTTTGCAACCAATCTCTTCTGAACATCTGTCTCTTCTATAAAAGTCGACTCCTTCCACGTCTCATGTACAATACGAGAAAATTCCAAATCATGCATGCATGTCGAATTTAATTTGAATGGGCAAGCTGGTGTATGAATGCTTTGATCCAGCTGAAGTATGACTGGTGCATAATCCGATAGAAATGGATATGCAACCCAAGACCGATGACGACCAGAAGCCTTCAAAAACTCAGTCGATACGAAAAATCTATCCAACCTTTTAGAGATGTTATCTGAACCCACTCTACCATTCCTCCATGTTGGCGCAAGCACATCAGGGAGAATATTCACCAGTCCTATGTTCATAAACATTTCCTTAAAGAAATATGCCAATGGATCCGACTATGTTGAATCTCCCCAAATTTCCCCAGTACTCAAATTAAGATTGAAGTCCCCAACGACTATAAGATTATTGTGAGCTAGAATGGCACTATCAACCACTTTAGTCCAAAAATCACTTCTGTCAACACATGGTCCATAAATATTTAGAAAGGAAATATGTTGCTTTTTCTCTAGAAAAGTACCTGTCAAATATATACCACCACAGCTTAAGTAAGAAGAGAGGTCAAATTTTAATGGATCCCAAGCCACCATTAGGCCTCTAGACCTGCCTATAGAGCTCACAACACATATAGCCCACTCAGGGCGAAGCAAACACATAAAAGACCTAGCCTTTTGTGCATCCACCAAAGTCTCTTGTAGAAAAATAATGTCAGGAAGAGTTCTAGAAAGTACTCTATGCAAGGAGGCGACTTTCAGGGGGGGGCCTACCCCTCTGATGTTAAGGGAAAACATAATCATTATTTTTCCCTATCCAGGGCTTTCATGCCTATAAAGGCCTGGTTTTCCGAAGTAGTCACAAAAATTAGGTCTGGTGTCGCAGGTACAGCAATGGATTTTTTTCTAGCACTTTTGAGTTTTAATCGGAGAAATTTCTAAACCCAACCCTCTGCGGCACACTAGCAGAGTGACTAGAACTTTCCAAACAAACAACAGTTCTCCCCTGAAAAGTAGGAATAGATACAGGTTGTTGGATCTCTTTAATGGTATGTACCAAAGATTCCAAAACATCGCCTAGAGATTTATCCCCGAGCTCAGGTTCTCTAAAGCCGGAGATGAAAGGAGAATTCAAATCCAAAACTGTAGTAGGGGCCTTATCCATCCTGAAAGCCTTCGAGTCAGTAGGTAGGTGACCAGGGTCAAGACTACCTGCCCTCCCCAGATCACTAGAAGAATCTAAGGCTCCACAAGGAATTACAGTCGCCAAGGGGGAAGAAGGAAGAATATTATCACCCACAGGCTTCGACCTAGTCTCCCCACCCAGAGTAGTATAAACAGGAGGTACACCCCCTACCAACTGACAAAGAAACACAGGTCGGAACAATGGGAGACAACGACCTTCTATCCTCAACCACCCCAAAATTCGAGTCCAATAAATCCTTTTCCCATGCAGATAAAGAAGTAAAAAGTAAAATACATATGCTCTTCAACTTACCCGTGAAGGTGTCCCCAGGCGCTAACGGAGAGGGAGGCTCAAGTGTTGACGTAAACCAACCACCCACCGACGATTCCACCATTGTAAAATCTTCCCGATTCGGACTCTGAAGCAAAGAATCCTCCGAGTCATCCTCTTCCACTGGTTCCCTACACTCCCTACACAGGTGCCTCGTCCTACAACAACGAGAACATATGAAAGGTATACCAAGGTAATCAAACCTCTGGATCAACTAGCATCCCCTCCACTCGATCTTAAGAGATTTTAGTGGACCATCATGAATATCTATCTCTACTAAGACCATGCATAACCTTATGTCTTGATATTTCAACAATGAGTCATCCACCTTTATAAACCTACCCAAATCATTCCCGATAGCTTCCAGAGATTTTCGGTTCCAAAGTTGTAGAGGAAAACCTGGAAGCAGGACCCACAGATGTCTACATTGGAAATAGTCTTTGCGTGGATCGAATCCCACCCTCCATCATTTGACCATAAGGCTGCAACCGTCCACCACCCACAGTTTTTCCAGAATGAGGATAGTGTCTTCCATTTTATTTAAGAGGAAACTGAGCCAACCACTCGTCAAGTAAAGGATCTCCGGAGAATAACCCAGAACCGGAGACCAGGCTTCCTCAACCCAAACAGGTAAAGGAATGTTACACAACAACTGATAGGACATGTGCCCCACCAAAACCGTTAACGCCATTGTGTAAGTGTCCTCGAGACAAACATCCGACCGCATTACCAGTCTATGCTTTGTTCGGTTCGTACTCCATGGCTTTGCTCATTTGACAGTGCTCGGACCCGAAAACTCCTTAGGTTGAGCTCCAGTAGCCTCCCTACTAACGTAGTGCACACTCAAGACAAGAAAGGATCCGGAAATGGATGAGAATGTTTGTCCCAGAGCAATTTGTCTAACTTAGGTAGCAAAGGAGAGGTATTCTGCTGCCAGTTCTTCCTTGACGTACTCACACTAAGCCCTTCCACCGATGCGAAAAGACCAACATTGTGCTAGATAGCCTCGTTAGCTGCACCCATTAGTGAGCTAACCTCAACTTCCATTCGGAAGATTCTCCCTCAAAACGAAGTCTGCCACTTAACCATGAAGAAATAACTCACCTCAACTACTAGTTGTTTACTCCCCAATGTAATAAAGAAAAACATTTAGTGAGGAGGCCCCCCATCTTGGGATCATTCAAAAGAAGTCTGATAGGCAAGACTCACCATAGAACACCTAGAAGGCTCTAATGGAAAAAACCACCGCCCAATTGTCTAGAGAAACTCCTCACCTCACTCCAAAAACTTGCATTCCATGAAAAGCAGTTAAAAAACTTCGTGAATAAACAACGCAGATGAGTAGGTAACTCTGAAACTCAGGAGCAGTAAAAGGGATAGAGAAAAATGGCAAAAAATTACTACTAAAACACAGATACATATACGAGGTCCTCCGCTAAAAAAGAGGTGGCATTCTCTCCCCAAATCAAAGGCTAAAGAGCTTCCAGTCCAAAAAAACAGAGAAAAACTCCTAACTCCTCATCTGGTAGCCCAGAAAAGCTACTAAGAGCCTAAGGGGAATAGCTCTCCACTAGAACTGATCTACTCTAAACCACCCTACAGTCAGCACCGCACATCGAGCACCTTCGTAAGGAAGTTCTCTCATTAAGGAGTAGGTTGACTTTCAATACCTTAACTTCTTAAAGTTTATATCTATTTTTTAGATATTTTTTATATCATTATTAGGAATAATTTTAAGTATGGAAATTTATATTAGAAGAAACTTGGGAAATGTAACTAGTCTTTCATGTGCAAACTATAAAATATTTGGTAAAACTTTTGTAAAAATATTCAAAATTTTAAAGATTTTATATATTTTTTTATAAAATTTAGACTATTTTAAAGATAAAATAATTTTATTCTATAAAATTTCAGTTAATAAAAAAATAAAAAAATGAAAATTTACAAATCTTTTTAAAAAGAAAATTTACATTAAGCTTACTTAAATTTGACTTGTTTCAAGATTTTACATATTGAATGATTGGGATTCCATGAACTTTTACTACCTTATAATGAGTGTAGTGTGAATACACACCCGTTCAGTGTAAAGTTATTTTGTTTAAAAATTAATTAAATATTATTTATTAAAATATAATTATTAAAATGGAAGCTTTTGATATAGAATGATTGGGATTCAAAGAACTTTTACTACCTTATAATAAGGAGTGTAGTGTGAATACACAAGCCTTCACTGTAAAGTTATTTTGTTTAAAAATTAATTAAATATTATTTATTAAAAAGGAAATATATATTTAATTATAAATATATTTTTATATAAGGAAAATGAATTGCATTAATAATATAATTGATTTTATTTGTTAGGAAAAGAAAAAATTTATAATATTTTAAATAGTATTTTGGAAATATTATAGGGAGTTGAAATCATATTTTTGGTTTTGAAGACCGACCTAAAATTAAGTTTAAATAGATAAAAGCTCTTGTATTTAAAATGTAAGGAAATAGGTTAATGGCCTACTACCTATAGGTATCTAGTAAAAGTGAAATTAGGTTCTCTTTCAAACCAATACTACGTTATTTTAGGTGTTGTGCTTTTCCTCTAGAACAATGGTGATAAAACAACTTAATCAACTTACATTTTTCGATAATAACCAATGTTAATTGTCCTCACTACTAATTAACAACCTAATTATAATAAGTTTTGTCACCTTGAAAAAAACAATCAATAAGAACATTATATCTCATACAAACCTTTATTACTAATACAATGCATTTTTTTCTTTTTAAAATTATGTATTTTTATGGATTATCATGCAAGTTTTAAATATTTTATATAAATTTTTTTATATTACTCATTAACATTAAAAATACATTTTCATAAATTTAATTAAATTTTATAAAGTTATAAATTTAATCATATTATTATTTTCAATAATTCTCAATATTTTAAATCTATTTGAATTTTCCTATAAGTAAGGTAAATTTTTTACATTACTGATTAACATTATACAAAGTAACACATGATAAACATTTCTATAAATTTAAAATATTTTAAATCTATTTGAATTTTCCTATAAGGTAAACTTTTTACATTACTCATTAACATTATACAAAGTAACACATGATAAACATTTCTATAAATTTAATTAAATTTTATAAAACTATTAATTTAATTATATTATTATTTTGAACCTTCTTCAATACTTTAAATTTATTACATCTTTCCTTAATAATTTATTTGAATTTTCCTATAAAATAATTTTTTTACACTACTTATTAACATTACGCAAAGTAACACATGATAAACATTTCTATAAATTTCATAATTTTAATTGAATTTTATAAAATTGTAATTTAATTATATTATTATTTTCAGCATTCCTCAATACTTTAAATTTATTTCAACTTTTTTCAATATTTTAAATCTATTTGAATTTTCAGTAAAGTAAACTTTTTACATTACTCATTAACATTACACAAAGCAACACATAATAAGAATTTCCATAAATTTAATTGAATTTTATAAATTTATTAATTCAATTATATTAGAAGTAAACTTTTTACATTACTCATTAATATTACACAAAGTAACACATGATAAACATTTCCATAAATTTAATTAAATTTTATAAATTTATTAATTCTATTATATATCATTTTCAACATTCCTCAATATTTAAAATTTTTTAAATGTATTCCAACTTTTTTCCATTACACAAAATAACACATAATAAACATAAAAATTTAATTAAATTTTATAAATTTATTAATTCAATTATATTATTATTTTCAACATTCTTAGATATTTTAAATGTATTCCAACTTTTCCAATTGAAATATTTAAGTAATCAATCTCCATCTGTAACAATTTATTTTAAATGTATTCCAACTTTTCCAATTGAAATATTTAAATAATCAATCTCCATCTTTAACAATTGCATTTTTTAAAATCACCGTATTACATACGCATCAACTTTCTTTCAAAATTTTCTTCCTTGAATTACAAGAATTCAGCATCTTTCCTTCTTTCATTTTCTTTCAAAACTATATAACGTTTCATTTTCTGGTCTTTCGCCTAATTTTCCGTATATGACAACTAAACACATTAAGAACATTGGCATCTCTCGCCTCTCTTAAAATTAAATCTATTATCTCTATAACAAAACACATTGCTTTAATATATATAGATATTATAATATTTAAATATTAGATATATTATAAATAAATAAGTTTTAGGAAAATATAATCAATAAAAAAAAACTGTATTCAACAAAAACAATTCTCTTTAAATTGTAAAAATATAATAGATTTCCATAAAAATATATTCCAATTCAATTTTGACTAATTAATAAAAATAAATGTGTCTATTAAAAACATTTTTTATCTAATTTATTAAGAATAATATAATAAGTCATAACTTAAACACATTACAAATTGTTTTAAATATTCCAATTCCATTTGGACTAATTAATAAAAATAAATGTCTATTAAAAACATTTTTCATCTAATTTATTTATTAAGAATAATATAATAAGTCACAATTTAAATACATTACATATTGTTTTTAGTGATTCAAAATAAAATAATGAAAAGAGAGATGATATTTTTTATTTAAAATAGGGAAAACAGATAATTTTGAATTAATAAAATTAAAGATATCAAATGTTAATATGATATAATTTAGTTATAATAGAAATATTTAAAAGTGTTAAATCCAGTTTTATATTAAAATAACAATTTCATTAATCTAAATTTATAATTTTGAAAAATATTACCTAACTAAATTTCAATATAAATTATAAAAAAAATTAAAATTATATATTTAACCTTCTTTATGCTTTTATAAATTTTATATTTTTGTGAGATACTATACCAAAAAAACTTTCCTAACTTTATTCACATTACATTTTTTAATAAATTTTGATTTTTCATTAGAAATTATTAAAGTTAAATGTCAAAAACAAACTTTATTCACATGACATTTTTAATAAATTTTTATTTTTCAATAGAAATTATTAAAGTTAAATGTCAAAAACAAAGATCATACATTAAAGGATTGTGGATTAAGGACTCAATAAACTTGAGATTAAGATGTCGAATTAACTAAAACTTTTATTTTATAATAATGATTAGATTTTACATCAAAAAATTATATTTAAGCTCAATATTAAAATAAACAATTTTTTTTTTTTGGATATGTTTTATTATGATCAAAATTCCAAAATTAAGGTCATATTAATAAAAAAATGTACTAGGTTTATCTTTCTAACACCATTTAATAAACCATTGTTTTTTGGATATGTTTGTTTATGGTAAAAATTCCAAAACTAAGGTCATATTGATAAAAAAAAAAAATGTTGGGTTTACCTTCCAACACCATTTAATAAACAATTTTTTTTTGGATATGTTTGTTTATGGTTAAAATCCCAAAACTAAGGCCATATTGATAAAAAAAAAATTGTATTAGGTTTACCTTCCAACACCATTTAGGAAAAGTCTTACATGTATACTCCAATGCTTTGTCATCCTTGTGCATCATGCTAGCATTGATGTCCATGGCCATGTAGTGGGATTCTATAGAAAATTCCACCAACTCCAAGTCATGTGTGCACTAGCTAGTTAGACACTTTACTGAGGACCCAAAAAGACCATTTTAAGAAGGATGCATCCCTCAAGGTTTCCATAGTGCTTGGGGGAGAGGATGAAATTTCCTTCAAAGGAAGGTTGAGATGGGTTGTGATGTGCTAATCCAAGTGGATATCGGTGGCCACCCACCTATTACAACTAGCTCAAAACAGTCTTCTGGCAACTTACTATTTTTAGTTGTTTTTAGGTTCTTAAACTTTCGAGACCATTTTGAAGGCCTAAATGAAGTTTTTCTGGGATGGAGCACCTCAATGATGGCCAAATGTTTTGATTGGGCCCCCAAAATGAATCTCCTGGACGATACCTTTCCAACGATCTATTGTTCACCCCAAACAGAGATCGTATTCCAAAGTTATGCCTTCGGGAAGTTGATACACCAAAATACACAAAACAGGGTCCACAAAATTGTTGATTTTTCATCTTTTGGGGTTAGGGTTTTGGATTTTCTTTATGTTAAAAAGGCCTCTAGAGCCTCATTGTAATCATCTTCTTGCAAATGTGAGTATCTGTCACATCTCTTCTCAGAGATAAGCTGCCACCATTCTAGCAAGTCTTTCACTCTTTATTTCTACAGTTTTGTACATTTCGCTCATTAATAGAAATTGTGTATTATTGTATATATGTGCCTCTTGTTATATATCCGATATATCTCTATTATATTATTGGCTCTCTTGCAATAGGTGTGTATATTTTTGTGTTATATCTCCACTCTCATTTTGTGCCGAAAATAATCTGAATCATGTGCCTTACTAGAGATTGTAGAGATGTCTGRCTAGGAGGCCATTTCCAACTATGACCCTAGGTGAATCAACATGAAARGCCTTGTTTCTTACTCCCATTCCCTCAATCCTAGAATGTGATTTGATATCCTGACCACACATTGATCTTGAACTCTATTAGTTTCCACATTACTACGTTTGGGGTCAAAAAATGATGTTTTATGATGTTATTTTGATGTTTAGACGTCGAAATTAGTGATTTCAAGAAATTTTTCCTATTTTTATTTACTTGGGTTTTGACATCATGTTTTAAATGTTGTTATATCGACATCTTTAGGCTAGGATGTCGTTCTAGTGATATCAGTCTATGTTGATCTATTTATGCTTATTTGAAGCTTATGTCTTCCCTCAAAATTGTTCTAAGAATGCTTGTTAGGTTGTTTAAACAACATTTTGGACCCCACCATACATTGAAAAAAAGAGGTGTTGGTAAAAAAAAATCAACATTGAGACATTGAATAACAACATTTCTAAAAATTGTGACATGCCTACAATAAATTGATGTCATTACATCTATAAATTGGTGTGTAGGAGGAAAACAACATTGACAATGCTGATATATTAACATGCATGGGGCATTTCACCATGCAATCCTTGTCCCGTGACTATACATTTATTCCCTCTAAATGGTGTTTCCATCAATGTAAAAGAGTGTTTCCAGTGGTCTCAATCTTAGAGGATGGGAAATCGAAGAACATACATGGATATAATAGGCCAACAATGGTGAAAATTCATTAGCAATGTCGAGCTATCACGTCCATGCCATGTTCATTGATGTTTGTCTTGAACTTGTGACTGCCAACAACACTCTTCCAGATCATTAGAGTAACCATTTTTTAAGGGGAAATGAAACATTGTGATATGGGGATTTTATAAAAAAATTCATAGGGAATGACATATAATTACCTTGGTACTTGTGAGAGAATTATTCGTCGCATTTTCCCTCTATTTTTATTTCCTACAAAAATTGAATGTCAAGTGCATTTTACACAAATATATTGTCATTTTAAGTTATATTACTACCTACATCATACTTGAATACATATAACATAAGAAAATAAATATTAGTAGAAAAATCAATCCCATCTAATCTCAATAAGTCTTAGTAGAAATAGAAATATTGTATTGAAGGTTGAGCTTGTCAAAATGTCCTTTTATTTGTTCGTTAGTTGAGTCAAAGTTTTTCTTTAAGTGGGGAAATTTTGGATTCCTACCACACTTTTATTTACCCATGTGTTTGTACTTTCATCATTCTCTAGTTTAGTCAGTTAGAGAACAATCTAAGTACAAACCCTATTGTGAATGGAAGTGCTTATGTTCTATAATAACCTAAATGATTGTCTTGCACTACCCACAACATGACTTAGGTTGCACATTAATGTTATGTTTATTGAAACCCTAGTCAAAGTAACTTAAAGCACATGGAAACATTGTCACTTTCCATGTTAAAGGGACGAAAAAAATTTGGTGAAGTATTTTCTCTTCTTCTTGATTGTTGATGACATTGATTCATAGGCTACAATATTTTGTTGGTATATCTCTCTTTTCAAGGTTGTATACACATCTTTTTATGGTCAATTTTGGAATCTAGGGAAGGCTTTTATGAAAGGAATATAGCAATCAACCTTACCATGGATTTGAATTAACCTTAATAAGAAAATCATCCACCTTATTCTCGTGTATATCATAGAAAGCAGGAAAGGATAGGAAATACAATTAACCTTCCATGAAGGATGGACTTATTAAGATGCAAGTGTGATTATATAATTATTTAGGGACTCCCATAGATAATAAACTATAATCCTGTTATCCCCCATTTTAGGGATAACTAAGGAGATTATGTCTCAAGGCCCACAGGTCCTAGACATGGAGTACCAAGAGATAGATTGACTTGAGCATGGCCCTAGAGGGCCCATCTTTTCTTCCTTTTAGCGCCTCCACCTTTTCAGCAGCAACAACATTCATCGCCTTAGCTTGGTCCTGTAGCAGAGATGGATCTTGCTCCATGATTTAATGAGTCTAGGTATCATGGTATGTGTCACTCTGATCCTCAAAACTTTTGAATATGTGCATTTAATTCTTTTTGTTTATAACGGGTGCTTGGTTCTTATACTTATCCACTTAACCATGTCTGGGGGGGATGACAAGATGCCCTAGTAATATTATGCCCATAGGTTTTGAGTTTCCACTGGGGGGATTTCTAAAAATTCATCGTCCACTCTTGTCATACTTATCACTTTCCATCTTACTTCCCGCTCATCCATCCCATTACATTGGTCCGAGCATTGGGTTGGCCAATCATTTAATGGTTGCACCTTGCCTTGTGGGAAGAAGGGCCTAAAGGCCTAGAAGGTAAAAGTAGTTGGAAAAATATAAAATCCTATAAATAAAACCTCAAGATGCTTCCCCCAAGGATCCTCGAGAAAGCAGTAAAAGGATTCTCAGCAAGAAACAAGAGGGACCCATAAAAATAATAAAACAAGACCTAGTCATAGGATAGGGGGTCTCATCACGAGCCAACCTATTAGGTCCATGAGCATCTAGCGGTATGACACTACTAGCAACTGGTTACCACACCAGGGTAGTGGCTCTTGGTGGCATAGCAAAAATAAAGGCGGCCTCATCACGAGCCAACCTTCTCATTTCCGTGAAAATGCTCATGGGTAACATTACCACCACACCAGGACAGTTTCCCCTGATTAGCTTCTTGAAAGAAAAAGAAATAAAGAAATAAGAATAAAAGGCACGAATGGGCTAGGAAACGTTTGCATCCAGGACAGGTGCAACTCACCTTCTACAAAGGCACCCACAGGTAAGCCTTGCATTTCCCTGCTATCACTGCACCCCTTCTTAGGACATCCCTTATCCACCTCACCCATTAACATGACTTGGATTTGATCTCTTCTGGAAACATCCCTTTTCCAACGGCCACTAGCCCAATAGGATGCCCTATCACTTCCTCCAAACTTGCCTTGCAGATTTGTATAATATCTTTGAGCACTTGACTGGGTAGAAGGGGTTTTATGCACATGTTTGATAAAATTGATGATTGGATGTGATTGACGTTGCTATGATCATTGTGACTTATGTGCCCATGGAGGGCATATATGTTGATGTGTAGGATCATACTCGACGGATAGGTACCATATTAGACAGGTACACATGGGGAGGTGATTAGTTCAGACCTCCACGAGGCTGAAGAGCCCACCAAAAGGATGGTGATACCCCAGCAGGGGGAAGAGACAGGACCTAGGGGTTTGCACCAAAGAATAGGAGGACGTTCCATAGAGACACCTTGACAGAGCCTTACCTAGGGGGATTGTGCCCTATCCACTGGAACGTTGACCTTCAAAGGCCCATGACGACATCCAACATTGTGGAGGTTTTGGGGAGGCAGTTATGGCAGTTGTGGCACGTGTGGCGGCTTGAAGAAGCCCAAGGAGGGCTAAATTTTTCCTCCAAGAGGCCAATGCTGCCCTAAAAAGGGATAAAGTCACCCTAGAAAGGGCATGGCGTCTTACTTTTGCTTGATTAGGGTTTAATTTATGACATTTAATGTAAAACAATATTATTTGGTATTTTGGCCTTATTGGCCTTTTGGTGACCTATATTTTATTAAGGTCATGTGGTATTGTATAACTACAGAGCTAAAACTCTCATTTTGGATCATCATCTTTCACTCACTCTTTGCGAGGTCTGAAATTTGTGCCCTCCTTTAGGGTTCTTGGCTGAAATTTTGATGCGCACTTGTTGAAGGAGGCTTTTTCTTCGATATTTTGGCATTTTCTTGGTGGAAGGTTTACAACTAGGGTTTGGATATATGAATGCTTGGTGGATGTAAGTGAATTTCTACAACGCTTGTTTATTGAATGGTTATGGTATTTTTACTTGCATTTTGTTATTATAATTTGTTGGATTAAACCCTAGGGGACAAGCACATGTTGGTGTCCTTGTCTCATGTCCCTACTAAGTTATGCTCAGAGCCATTTATTTTGCTAAATATTTATGTTAGAGCCTTGCCATAGCAACACTCTAGCATCCACTCTTCAAAGCTAGTCATTTTTATCATGTCATTGAGCTAAAGGAGGAAAACACACTAAGGCCTAGGGTTTCTACACCTTAGTGAATCGTTTTCCCCTAGGGTTTGATTGATGAAGCCTTTCCTTAGCAACACTTCATCATCTAACTCTCTTGTCTTTAGCCCTACCATTTATTACTCAAGCTAGCCGTTTAAATTTGGCTTTTGAGCTAGAGAAGGAAGAAGATGCACTAAGGCCTAGGTTTACTACACCTTAGTGAGTCGTCTCCCCTGGGGTTTGATTTGTTGAAGTCTTACCTTAGCAACACTTCAATATCAAACCCTCTTGTCTCTAGCCCTATCACTATCATCATGCCCCTTCAACTTTTGCAGTGATTTTGACTCCATTTACCCTAATAGCGCATTGATCTAGACCTTCTATGTTGAGTACCTTGATCATACACACATCCAATACTTTGAACAACTACTAATCCTTCTAATGCTAGCTTGGACTAATATTTACTAACCCTACTACTGCCATAATATATTTGTGCTATAAACATATTCATGCAACATTTATTATGTCTTTAAAAGCAATTGAAAGATTGGCTAAGGCGTTGCTTCTAGTATTGTTACATTGATGATAATTTGTCATTGATAATTGTGAAGATTCTTTAGCACTTATTGTGAAGTGATATGTTGTAATCATTTCTAGTTTATATCATTGATTGCTTCACTTATATTATTGGTCAATTGCTTTATATCATAAAGTCTTTGATTATATGAAGTACTAACCAAGAAAGTGACCTTGGGCATGTATAGTTTTCTTGTTGCTTTGTCTCGGGCAGGTACACTCTTGGTGATCATTTGTACTTCCAGTTATCTTTATCTTTATTGGATGATTATTCGGACTTTCTGATCAATGGTGACTTGTGAGGGGGGAAAACTACTACTTATCCATAACCCTTAGCCTTCTCAAGACCTATCCTATTGAGGTGATAGTGGTAGGATAGTCTCAGTTACGCCAGTTTTCCTCTTATCCATCCATCCTTTAATCCAACTACAAACTATGCGATAAAATTTTGGCGCTGTTGTCAGGGAACACTGAGTCAAATCTCCTAAAAGACAACACTTTTTGGTAAGCCTTTCCTCAAGAGTCCTTATCTTACAAAGCTTACCTGGCGACTCCACTAAGGGTGATTCCCTTATTTCTTTGATAATTTCAAGAAAAATTATCTGGCGACTCCACTGATGACAGATCCAACCATGAATTCTCAATGGGACCCGAGAAATTTTAAACCCCTAGACATGAGTAAAATCCTGGGATACCCTTGACAAATGCCCCTGAAGTACGAAAGGTGGCTCCCTAGGTTCACTAGTAGTGATGGGGAAAGAGTTGACCATAATATGGTTGATTTTTGGTCTTTCTTTCAACTCCATCCTATTAGTGATGATGCCAAAGATTTGGTGATGAAACTTTTCTCTGCCACTCTTTACAAGAATGCTAGAAAAGGGTATGACAATCTCCCCAATGCTAGCATCACAACTATGGGACAATTGGAAGAAACCTTTCTCAAAAAATGGGGTGTTCAGTTGGAAGACATCTCAGTATTACTAAAAAGACTCGAGGATATAAAGAAAATTGAGAATGAAACTCTTAGAGACTTCTAGGGTAGGTTTGAGAACACACTATACCAGATTTCTAAAATCCATCGTCCTTAAGACAAGTACATTGTCCATTTTTATACCCATGCACTTTTGGTACATCTAGGTTTTCCTCTTAGTAAAAGGGGCCCAAGGACGCTCAATGAATCTCACAGCATGGGTGGAAGGATCGAGCAAAACATCTCCTTATCCGAGATAAGATACCTCTTTACCTCATGTACTCTTAGTATGGAAAGTTTGGTTGCCCTTGAGAAATTTATTGTTTATTTCCAAGAAGAAGGGGAACAAACCATGGATCAACATAGGACTATTGAAGACATAGTTGAGGAGTTGGAACTTGAGCAAGATGATGAAGTATCAACCTATGATCCTCCCTTTGATAAAGTCGTTCATGAGCCTTTCCCCCCTGCACAAAAAGAAGACGATGAGGTTAGTTTCTTTCCTTCTCAGGATCTCAATGACACCTTGTTCCATGATTAAGAAAGTGAAGGAGAAATGGAATCCTCGAACGAAGTAGATATTCCTTGTTGTACAATTGAAGATGAAGGGGCAATTTATGAGGATGAAACAATGATGCATGTTGAAGACACCCAAGTCCTCAAAGTTCATGCGCAAGAAAAAACAGTAAGTTACCCTCCTCTCCAAGATTTTAATGATTCTCTACTTTATGATTTGGGAAATGAGGAGGAGATGGATGAGCCCTTGGATATTTTGAATCCTTCATGTTATGATACAGATAGTGACATGGTTTATATTGATGAGTTCATGCATGTCGGAAAACGTAAATGAGATGTAGTTGGTTTTGATATGGACCCCATTTACAACATTGAGAATAATTTCCAAGTATTGCCTTTATCACTACAAGATACTTTTGATTTTGACCAATGGCAACAAGGAGATGATGTATTTACCGATATTTTCCAAACACTCTAGGATGACCTAGTACCATGTTTTCCTAATGATTTTTTGTCTTACCTTGAGGGTTTTGATGAGTACTCCTCTGAACACTTGGAATCATCCCATGAAGAATATTATCAACCACCATTGTGCTCAGGTATTGATAGGAATGAGGACTTTTTTCCTAAAGAAGGATCCTTATGATAACTTTCTCCAGCCACCTCCAAATACTTTACTTTGTTGTGTCTCTAGAGGTGTAGTTGGGAGTTTTTTCTCTTGTATTGAGTTTCCTCTGGGGAAAAACCTAGAGTCCAGGGTTGGTTGAATACTACAAGAATAAGTCTTTCATCTCAATTTTTCAACTTTCCCTTGAAATTTTGCCAGTCCTCTACTAGATCCTTGTAAATCCCTTCCAGTGCTTCAGATTATGAGAACGTCCTAGGTATCCAGCTTGCAAAAATTTTGAGTCAGTTTTCTGAACCTTTAACTTTTCATGATCCCTTATTGAAGTGGATTAAGCACTTTCCTCAGAGAGTGACTTGGCATGATTTTATCTCTCCCACCTGCCTCCAGGAATTAGATTTTATTATTTCCGACGATACAATATTTTCTCTAACCCATGTTATTTTTGTGCTTGACTTATCAATGTTTTGGTTTATGATGAAGCACAAAGGCATGTATTGTGGGGAATTGTTGCACTGGTTTCACTGGTCATTTGACTACACCTAACATCCAACCAGCATGTAAGTAGGTAGGCATTTTCATTCATTGTATATACCATTTGCATTGCATCTAGAGTAGTTTTCTTTCACACTTCTACATATGTTTGTTTTCGATTATATATATATGAGCTAGAGGTGGTATCACCACCCCAAATGATTACTGATAGTTTCTATTGAGATCGAGCAAGTCACAGGTTATCCAAAGATGATGAGGTTCCCATGCACATTACGGTGAGCACATGTCCCCGAGTTGGAGCCAGATGTTATCCCCCATTTTAGGGATAACTAAGGAGATTATGTCTCAAGGCCCACATGTCCTAGACATGGAGTACCGAGAGCCATATCAACTTGACCATGGCCCTGGAGGGCCCATATTTTCTTCCTTTCAGCGCCTCCACCTTGTCAGAAGTAGCAACATCCATCACCTTGACTTTTTCCTATAGCAGAGATGGATCTTGCTCCCTGAGGTAATGAGTCTAATTATCATGGTATGTGTCACTCTAATCCTCAAAACCTTTGAATATGTGCATTTAATTCTTTTTTTTTCTAATGGGTGCTTGGATCTTATACTTATCCATTTGACCATGTCTAGGGGGAATGACAGGATGCCCTAGTAATCTTGTGCCCATAGGTTTTGAGTTTCCACTGGGGGGATTTTTGAAAAGTCATCGTCTGCTCCTGTCATACTTATCACTTTCCATCTTACTTATCACTCATCCATCCCATTACATTGGTCCGGCATTGCATTGGCCAATCATTTAAGGGTTTCACCTTGCCTTGTGGGAAGAAGGGGTTAAAGGCCCAGAAGGTAAAAGTAGCTGGCAAAAGATAAAAGCCTAAAAATAAAACCTCGAGATGCTTCGCCCAAGGATCCCCGAGAAAGCAGTAAAAATCTTCTCAGCAAGAAACAAGAGGGACCCATAAAAATAATAAAACAAGACCTAGTTAGAGGATAGGGGGTCTCATCACAAGCCAACCTATTAGGTCCATGGGCATTTAGCAGTATGACACTACTAGAAGCTGGTTACCACACTAGGGTAGTGGCTCTTGGTGGCATAGCCAAGAGAAAGGGGGTCTCATAACGAGCCAACCTTCTCATTTCTGTGAAAATGCTTGTGGGTAACATTGCCACCACTGGTCACCATGCCAGAGAAGTGTCCCCTTATTAGTTTCTTGAAAGAAAAAACAATAAAGAAATAAGAATAAAAGGCATGAATGGGCTTGGAAACATTTGCATCCAGGATAGGTGCATCTCACCTTCTACAAAGGAACCCACAGGTAAGCCTTGTATTTCCCTGCTATCACTGCACCCCTTGCCAGGACATCCCTTATCCACCTCACCCATTAACATGACTTGGATTTGATCTCTTTGGGAAAAATCCATTTTCTAGTGGAAACTAGCCCAATAGGACGCCCTGTCACTTCCTCCAAACTTGCCTTGCAAATTTGTATAATATCTTTGAGCACTTGACTAGGTAGAAGAGGTTTTATGCACATGTTTGATAAAATTGATGATTAGATGTGATTGACATTGTTGTGATCCTTGTGACTTATGAGACCATGGAGGGTGTATCTGTTGATGTAAAGGATCATACCCGATGGACAACTATCATATTGGATAGGTACACATGGGGAGATGATTAGTTCGGACCTCCATGGGGCTGAAGAGCCCACCAGATGGATGTTGAAACCCCAACAGGGGGTAGAGACAAGACATAGGGGTTTTCATTTGAGAAGAGGAGGATGTTCCACAGAGGCACCCTGGGAGAGCCTTACTTAGGGGGGTTGTTCCCTCTCCACTAGAACGTTGGCCTTGGAAGGACCATGACGTCACCCAGGATTCCCATGATGTCAACCAACATTGTGGATGTTTTGGGGAGGCATTTATGGCAGTTGTGGCACGTGTGGCATCTTGGAGAAGCCCAAGGAGGGCTAACGTTTTGCTCCAGGAGGCCAATATTGCCTTAAAAAGGGCTAACGTCACCCTAGAAAGGGCATGACGTCTTACTTTTGCTTGATTAGGGTTTAATTTATGACATTTAATGTAAAACAATATTATTTGGTATTTTGGCCTTGTCAATCTTTTGGTGACCTAGAGCTTATTAAGGTCACTTGGTATTGTATAAGTAGAGAGCTAAAACTCTCATTTTGGATCATCATCTTTCACTCACTCTTGGTGAGGTCTGAAATTTGCGCCCTCCTTTAAGGTTCTTGGCTAAAATTTTGATGCGCACTTGTTGAAGGAGGCTTTTTCTTGGATATTTTGGAATTTTCTTGGTGGAAGGTTTACAACTAGGGTTTGGATATATGAATGTTTGGTGGATGTAAGTGAATTTCTGCAACACTTTTTTATTGAATGGTTATGGTATTTTTACTTGCATTTTGTTATTATAATTTGTTGGATTAAACCCTAGGGGACAATCACACGTTGATGTCCTTGTCTCATGTCCCTACTAAGTTATGCTAGGAGCCATTTATTTTGTTGAAGATTTATGTTAGAGCCTTTCCATAGAAACACTCTACCATCCACTCTTCAAATCTAGCCATTTTTATCCTGTCATTGAGCTAAAGAAGGAGGAAAACACATTAAGGGGGTTTCTACACCTTAGTGAGCCATTTTCCCCTAGGGTTTGATTGATGAAGCCTTGCCTTAGCAAAACTTCATCATCTAACTCTCTTGTCTTTATCCCTACCGTTTATTACTCAAGCTAGTCGTTTAAATTTTCCTTTTGAGCTAGAGAAGGAAGAAGACACACTAAGGCTTAGGTTTACTACACCTTAGTGAGTCGTCTCCCCTAGAGTTTGATTTGTTGAAGCCTTGCCTTAGAAACACTTCAACATCAAACCCTCTTGTATCTAGCCCTATCACTATCATCATGACCCTTCAACGTTTGCAGTGATTTTGACTCCATTTACCCTAATAATGCACTGATCTAGACCTTCTATTTTGAGTACCTTGATCATACACACATCCAATACTTTGAACAACTACTAATCCTTATAACCCTAGCTTAGACTAATATTTACTAACCCTACTGTTGTCGTCATCTATTTGTGCTATAAATATATCCATGCAACATTTATTGTGTCTTTAAAAGCAATTGAAAGATTGGCTAAGGTGTTGCTTCTAGTATTGTTACATTGATGATAAATTGCCATTGATAATTGTGAAGATTCTTTAGCACTTATTGTGAAGTGATATGTTGTAATCATTGCTAGTTTATATCATTGATTTTCTTCACTTATATTATTGGTCAATTTATTTATATCAGAAAGTCTTTGATTATATGAAGTACTAACCAAGCAAGTGACCTTGCACATGTATAGTTTTCTTGTTGCTTTGTCTCGGGCGAGTACACTCTCGGTGATCATTTGTACTTCCAGATATCTTTATCTTTATTGGCTGATTAGTTGAACTTTCTGATCGGTGGTGACTTGTGAGGGGGGAAAACTACTACTTAGCCATAACCCTTAGCCTTCTCAAAACCCCAGGTCACCAAGGACCTCTCCCTTGGGCCTACCACCCTAAACAGAAAGAGCTATCCTATTGAGGTGACAGTGGTAGGAGAGTCTCAGTTACGCCAGTTTTCCTCTTATCCAGCCATCCTTTACTCCAATTACAAACTGTGAAATAACAAATCCAATAGGACATGTTAAGGTTTCCCATCTAAAGAATAGAAGTGAGGGCCTAAGGGCCTATAGGATCAAAATTTTGAGATGAATTTGAACGAGTGTACACTATTATCTCAATCAATAAATGTTATATTTCACTATAATAATTGCAAGAAAATAACGCATCATTACCTAGGTTAAATGATCCAAAAAGCTACGATGAAATTAATCATGATTAATTTAGAAAGATCTTATGATTTCATATATAAATCATTCAAAGAGTAATAACATTGAAATACTTGTCAATATGGAACACCTTGAGTATCCAATGCTTATGCTAAAATGACATGCATCCTATATCAATATTTCAACAACAATGCATATGGTATTAACAAAAAGAAATCTCAAAAGAAAATATTAACATTTGTAACTTTGATTATTATACTTGAGTTGAGCATCTTTGACCAAAGCTAAGTAGTGAAGCACAAGAAGCCCTCACATATGCCTTATGCCCAATCCCATGAAGAACCATACCACCATTATGCCACATGTGTTTCTCATTATTACACTATGGTGTGATAGAATATTTTTCAAATCCTTTCACAACCTCACACGTATGATGAATTGAAGCACTCAAAAAATGGGTTAGTTTTACAAGTTCTTCAATTGATCTTACATGTGCAACTTTGAAAGGATTTGAAAAATATTCTATCATGCCATACTAACAATGAGAAATACATATGTCATAATGGAAGCATGGTTCTTCATGGGTGTGGTGTTATGCTATGGAGGCTGAGAGTTGTTTGTGGGTGTAGGGATATCAATTTTTATTAGTTCATCTTGAAACCCTAACAATAATACAATTTTATGATAAACATGGAGACAATAGGCTTCTTAGAATTTTTTTCTAAAATAGACTACTTAATAAGAAAAACCTTTCTCACTTGAGGAGCATCAAAACAAGAAAAAAGAAGTATGAGCAAGTAAGCATGTAAAGTCATTGATAGTAAGATATTTGGCAATTTTATTACCAAGAAGATCAAATACAAAAGAAGGCTTGACAGTTGGTAGCCCCCATGTTCTACCAACCAATACAAATTCAATCAAATATGCCCTTCTATACGTATCCCTTTACACTTGCTTATCTTTCTCCTTGTTTTTTTATTTGTATCATGCAAGCTAAGCCCTTAGAACTATGATGGTATCCTTAAGGTGCTTATCAAGATCTAAATTTTTTTTTATGATTGGATAAGAATGGATAATCATTTAAGGATGATCAAAACAAGAGATTTTTGTCCCACTCCAAGAACTTATGTTGTCTGTTATAGTCAACCTAACAAAAGACAAAGACTTCAAATCCAAGGTTAATGTTGTTGGAGAAGAAAACATTTCTCACTTTAGGAACAAGGAAAAAACAATATGAAAAAGTAAGCATGTGAAATCATTGCTAATAAGATATTTGTCAAAAAAAAAATTCAGGAAAACCAAAAACAAAATAAGGCTTGGTAGTTCACAACCCCATTGTTATGCTAACATTAAAACTAGTGAAATCTACCCCTTTATATGTATTCCTTTACACTTGCTTATCTTTCTTTAAATGTACCAAATGAGCATTTCTAAAAGTGGGTTTAAATTACATGCTAAATAATTAGGTGTTTACTGAAGGTTAATATCATATTAGCAACATTAATGCTTAATCCCATTCAAAACAATGACACACTTTGATTTTCTCCCTAAGTTATTCATGGATCATATTCAACATGGTGGTTGCTACAAGAAGTCATTCAATTATACAAATATGAAGTATTCCCTTCATGGTAGCCTCATACATTACATTTCAAAATTAAAAGGTCATTACAAATTTCATTTTTTCTTTTCACAAACCCCTTATTTTAATAAATCCCAAATCTAATCCTACAATTTACCACAAAATCATTTTTTCAAGGATTGACTTATTTTTTTAAGTGCATAGTTGTCCAGGTGGGCTCTAGATTCTCTCCTATGTCTCTTTTGTCACTTTCAAATAGGAATGATAATGTGCTCCTCCTCACAGTACACAAATGGGATGCATACCTTGTATATGTCTTAGACCCTCCTCCCTCCTCCCTCCAAAGGTCTCTTTCAATGGTTTGTCCACTCAGCTAGTGGTAGGGTTGTGGGCTCAATCGACAATTAGCGTTGTAGGCTCATGGCCTTGATCGAGTGCATTTGTGTTTGTAACATATGACAATTGTGTTATAAAATATGTTACATTTTATTTTTATTTGTATTTTCCTCCTTTCCTATATATATCTATCTATCTATACAAGTAAGTTAATAAGTGGTCAAGCTCAACCTTTTCTCAATCAAAATTGTTCTTCAAATATGGTAGGAATATTCTCGTCAGAAGTTATAGTTCCGCTTCATTTATTGGAACTTTGTCCTTAGCTTGTTTTTAGTCCATTTTAAAATGACCTGGAATATCAAAATTTAAAAAAAAAAAAGTTTTCCAATGGAGCTTGGGCATTCTTAATTATTTGTGTGTGCTCATCCATCTTTGTTGTATTGGTTTATATATCTTTTCCCTCGACTCTTAATTTAGGTCTATGACAAACTAACACACTCAACTAGGCTACACAAATGAAAGGTTTATGTCAATAGTCAAGCACTCAATTAAGAATTTTTTCCACATTGAAAGAAGCCAATTATTTTCCCTCCTCTTGTGTGCAATGCTAAAATTTCCTTCAATGTAAAATTGGATCATGTTTATTGGTGTTTATCCACCTCCTACTATAATTTGTTTCCATATCCTAAGTTGATTCATAATTGTTTCCAAATCCTACTTGTATCCTTCCCAATGTGTTAAAGTGATCTCAAAGAAATTACCCCAAGTAATAAGATGAGGAAGAAGCAAGGTCCATGTTGGTAAATTTAGGACTAGGTGAAAGTGCCATAATGGAAGAAGGGAAATCTTATTAATATGTTGTCTTAAGAGTTCAAACCATATAACACCCAATCACTTCTATTATTAGTATAGTTACTTCGCTTCCCATTTATCAAGTTGTTTCTTATGTAATTCATGAATGTGTTAAGGGATTCAATGCTTCCACACACACCAACACCAAGAATACCCAACAAAACAAGGGAGGAAATTAGAGTAGCATTTGTGAGTCAAATCATACTTCTTCCCACATGGAATAAATAACAAGTTGCATGAGATGGAAGATATGTTAGGGATGATGGTGCCAAGAAGGGGGTATGAGGAAGGGAGACCATGAAGAAGACTCATATAGTCCTAAGAAGACTAACGTTCCAAATTATTATAATACCATGCCACTCTCAACTCTTACAAATTTGGGAGGTAGGGGAGAATACGACCAATATGGTATTTTGAATAAGGGACACAATCCTCAAAGTACCAATTAAGTAAGTAATGTTGTAATTGAGGTAATAAACAAAGCCTTTATTGCTTGTTAGTGTACCAACAAGTAACTAATTACATTAAAAAAATTGAATTGAACTGAAAAAAGCCACAATTTTTTTAAGAAAATTGTATTTACGTTCTTAAAACATTGCAAAACTACATAAAATTGTTTGTCAATGCACAATATGAGGCACAACTAATACATTGAAGATAAAAACTATATGGCTACGCAACATTAATAATGATATATCGCTCTTGTGAGATTTCATTCCCACATTAATAATTAGTAGAGTGCCACATTAATAATTACTAGAATTCCATATGAGGGGTTAAGATCTAATTTGTAGAAACAATTACAAAGTTATGGTACTCACACATATCAACTCAATTATATGGCACT